>CADEHL010001077.1:2467500-2597500 GCA_902827135.1 Harpagifer antarcticus
GCGACATTATTACTCAGCACTGACGACAACCGCTGCTCCTTCTTTAGAAACAAATAGAAACGTGTGTTTTAAAACGACTCACAAAGTGCCAGCTGGAAGGAACTACTCCGTTCTAACCATCAAGCTTTGCAAAGTTTCCTATTTTGGGTCAGATATAAAGTTATTATAATAAAAAAACAGGATCAATCCGACCCAACTTCCCTTCCTCCCACACATTTGTCGGTCCGATAAACAGTTTGTATTTAATTGATAGGCATTTGGTTTTAAATTAGATACATTCTGTTGCCATGTAAAAAGGAATTTATGTTATTTATTTCATTTATTTCATTTTCTGTGTTTTGTTTTTCATTGAAACACAAAGCCATTGAAGCCTGTGCTTTACAGTGTGACCAATTACAGTGGTGCACTTGTGTTTGCTGTCCTGTCTATTCTCGTTTCTCCCTTTCTCTTTCATTCCTCACTCCCACTATCCCTCGCTTCCTCCTTTTTCTTTTTCCACGAGAGCCGTCACTAGTAATGAGGCCCAGCTCTGTGTATACCTCTGTGTGTGTGAACGCCTACTTGCTTGTCTGTTTCTCTGTGTGTTTGCTTCTTGTGTGTGTGTGTATATCGGGGGGTTGAGCTCCTCACATGGTCCAGTCCCTGTCACTCCCTGTGAATTAGATTGATGATAGGCGATGGCTGGGGCCACTAACTGGACCGGGGAGGCGGGGCAGCCTGGCCCCCTGTTTGGAAGACCCTTTCACCTCTCAGCAGCTGCTGGCTGCGCTCCATCCCCCTAACAGTGTCCACAGGACTTTGAGCAGACACTCAGCACCACCTAATTTATGACCCAACTAGCTTGTTACTGTCAGAGTCTCGCTGACCTAAATTCAGCTATTGACAAAAAGATGAAATGCTATTTGTTTAGCCTGACCTTTCCTCCCTGCAGCCTGTCTTACATCACCAGCAAACCTGTCTCCCTTCCTGTCTTTCTTTTCCTGTCTCATATTCTCTTGTACCTGAGCTCTCCTTTAATCCACTCTAACGTCCTCTCTTCTTCTTCTTCTCTCCTGACAGCTTTCTAAAGAACGTGAGCGTCTTCAGGCGATGATGGCCCACTTGCACATGCGGCCCTCGGAACCCAAGTCATCTCCCAAACCAGTGAGTGCATATTGCTCTGGCCACCGTAAACACACCGCGGCTATGAATGAAGCCCACACACAGAAAATGAACAGTTTAAGCACCCGGCAGTTGTGAGAATGAGTGACAGAAGCTGAAAGGCGTGGGGGGGGGGGAATGGGATTTGTAATACCGAGTTATATCTGCTTCTTATCAGGTATTGTGAGAGGACAAAGGAGTTTGGGAGTGTATTAGATGGCAGAGCGGTGGAGTCCTTGGCTAAAATGCAGGGTCATTTCTTCGTGATGGATATAATAGCCAAAACAACCTGTTGGCTGCTGATGACTGTTTGGCTCTGTAGCACTTGAACATGGAATGAGAGAGAAGAAGATATGTCATTTTAACAACAAACACCTGAAAATTACAGCCGAGTGGCGACGACGGTGTGATGTTGACATAAATACCCGCCACTACTGAAATTGGTTCCAGAGAGAAAAATCCAAAATTGTGACGGGGTCATTGAAGGAAAACGATGTCATTCTGCATTTCTTTCCTTTCTATTGCCTTTTACTTTTTGATGGGATGATTACAAATGCATTTCTCCCACCCTGTGTTTAAGATTGCCAAGTTTTGAAATATTTGAGAGCAAAACATTGTTTCTGCTGCTCAGTAAGTGCTGCTTACAATAGAATAATTCCTCCTCATCATAGAATGTAGATAATCACAAGATAGCATAATTATCCCATAATTCCATCAGGAATCAAACTCCCTTTTTATTATTCAATCTCTCACTCTCTCTGTAGATTTTTTTTTTTTAATCTTCAAAACTCCAGCAGCTTGCTTCCATCTCGTCCAATAACGCATTTGCAGCCTATAATCCACGCCTGAATATGAATGAATGATGCTAATGAAGTATTGCATTACATAAAGCACACATGAAAGAGCAGCTAATTGCATTTGATGGTGGAGGAAATTCAGACTGAATTCTTAAACGAACATTTAAGTCTTCAGTTTTAAGTCTTCCGTGTGTATTTTATTTTTTTGAGGAGGTAGGATAAGGATTTGGTGTGGGGAACAACAGCAGAGCAAAAGTGACATAACTAAGAGAGATGATTGGTGGATGTAGAATCACAGGTGGAGGATAGAAACATTAGACATTGAATAAATAAGTCAAAATGTTACATTAGTGAAGCCCACAAACGACACTGCCAGACGAATACAAGACAACGATGATCTCTCTCTAATATGACCCTATTTATTCGTCATTAAATACTACCTTATGACCTTCGACAGACAAAAACCAAAGTTAGCAAGGCTCCAGTTACTGAATAATAACATATCTTTATCTCTCATAACCTTGAGTGTGCATTCAGATGAGGGATTGTACACTTGCAAACATGTCGGGCTTGTTGCCGTGCCTCGTAGGTGAAGAGGCGGCAAAAATTATGTTTTTACGTTATAAATATACATGCCTATACATTAAGGCATTTATTTTGACTTTAGTTTGCATACTTCAAGGTGTTTTCTGTTCTGCTAAATGTCTTGCCGGATGCAGGGGATACCACTCACTGTCATGAGCTCAACCACTATGAATTAAATGGCAATCTATGAAATTAATAAATAGATGATTGGGTTAGGTTAATGTCAAATAAAACAAAAAACATAGTAGTTTCAGAGTAAAGAAAAAGCCCAGTACAATTTTTTTACGTCAATAATAATCAGACCTCTTGCTTTATAGATATAGAGTATACTTTCCTTGACCCCCCCCCCCCCAACTATCGTCCTCATTCTCTGTACTGAGGCCTGTATATGCAGCCAGCCCTCGTCCCATCACTGTAGCAGCTCATTAAAGCCAAGTGGGCATAATTATCATCTGAATCCCCCTACATCCACCGGGCTCTCTCAAACTTGACATTTCATCGTATTTATCAACACATGCCTCAAATGACCGCTGATACCTTCCCCTCAGCCCCTCGCTCCATCTCTCAGCGCCTTCAGGCCCCCCCCACCCCCAGTTCCCTTCCTTCTTTCAAGTCGCTTTTAATTCAAACTCCGGCGTCCAATGCATTCCACTTGTAGACTCACAATTAAGGCAATTTGGTTTGAATATGTAACGATGTCATTACCATTCCGGCTAAATTAGCACGGAGACTAAAAGGTCAGTTAGGAATTTTCCACTCGGTTAGAGCCTCTCACATGAGATTTGGGAAGCGAAAGTGGTGGAAAAAGGCCGGACGATTAGCGAGCGCGGTTGGCGTTCGTGCCAGAGGTGACTCTCCGGTCCCTGATCTTGAAGGAGACAAAGACTGAGTGTCTGCAGTCACCATAACTGCCCACACAAGTTTGTTATATCTAACTTTAAGAGTATTCTCAAATAGAAAGAACATGACATTCTACTACTTGTTATACATCCTCAAATTAATCAGCTATTAGTTATAATAACTAGTTGTGTTTTGTTTTAATAGCAGGGTTTTTGGGTGTTTTGGCCGAGAGTTCCTCCTAACATCTATGAAAAAAGGCTAAAATAGGAACTTTCATTCCAAATTTGATCTGCTTTCTGCTTCAGTGTGAAAGGGTTATGGGTGGTTGCAGTAGGGGAGATGGAGGAGGAGGGAGGGAGTGATAAATAGAGAGATAAAGAGAGATGGGGCCGGGATAACACGGAGGCTGATCGTTGGATAATCTCGAACAGCGTGCTCTAATTAGAATTCTTATGATACAATTTGGTAGTTGTAATTAGTGGAGATGGGCTGGCTCCTCTCCACGAGCCTTGTTAGTGGAAACACAGCTGTGTGAGACAGGAGGCGAGCACACAAAGTAACGCCTTCCTGTCTTTCCTCATCTCCTCCCTAGCTCAACTTGGTGTCCAGCATCACCATGTCCAAGAACCTGCCCTCAGCATCGCCCCCCAACTTACCTCAGACGCCCACCACGCCCACAGCCCCCATCACCCCCATGACTGGCATGCCCCAGGTGCCCTCAATACTGGGAGGAGCCAACGTCCCCGGCATGGGAGCCATGCGCAGACGCCACTCAGACAAATACTCCATGCCTCTGTCGTCAGGTAGGACCAACTACTCAGCACTGAGCATGACACACACACAAAAATGCTACGTCAGCGCAGGCAATTCAGTTTCAAGCTAATCTGATCACATGATGTTTAAATACAATCCTGAGAAATGGGCAACATAAAAGTGTCTTTTTGTGTTTCAAGGAAATTCACCTGCTTGAATACATTATGAATCGACCCTGACACACACACACACACACACACACACACACACACACACACACACACACACACACAATCGAATTCTGTTTTTGTGTCTCTGATATGACTTTGATTAAATTCAGATTATTTCCCCCAAATGTAAACTCTGCACTATTAATAGTACTCAACCCATAATGGTGTTGTAGTACTATTTTAGAACACACACAGACATGCACGTGAACACACACTGACATAAACACACACCACCACAGAGGCTTGTTGGTCTTAGCCAATGTGAGATGTCTGCTGCGGTTTATAAAAAGCAAAGCCTGTGTTTAATCACTCTATATGTAAATAGACAAGAACTTCCTCTGTGCATAAATATTACATGAATGTTAATTAAGTTCAAATAATGGTGAAAAAAACTACAATATTTATTACATTAAGACATTCCATGTATTAAGCTTTGCATTTTAAACGGTCCGTCTTTGATGTTTATATTTACTCTGTGTTTAGCGTGAACACATCAATTATTCAACTTCACCCTAACTAACTACACGGATCTCATTTTATGGATGTATTAGTGTTTAAGATCCCTCACGAGAGAGATTAATTAAAAATGCATTTTGTTAGACATAGAAAATGCTGATTTGATGTGCTCCCTGTAACCCCTTACCCCCACCCTCTCTTTCTCCCCCCTTTTCCCGCTCTTTCCCCCCTTGTAATTTGATGAAACCTTGAGCAAATGTAATAACTTATGGAATCAAATTTATCCAATTACTTCAGGTGGTGAAACAGTATTTATTTTCCCAGAGATCGCCCCAAACTACGAGTTTTATAAGAACGCAGATGTCAGACCGCCATTTACTTATGCAACCCTCATAAGACAGGTGAGTGGGAAATAAATTAACTTTGCCTGATTAGATTAAAATTAATTGCTGCATGAATCATGGCAGCTCTCTCAATCCGTTGCTGTGTGTGTGTCAGTTAGTCTCGTTAGTAAACCATTATTTGATGTCATCTCATTTCAGGCTATCATGGACTCTGCCGACATGCAGTTAACGCTTAATGAAATCTACAGCTGGTTCACACGCACGTTCGCCTACTTCAGACGCAACGCTGCGACTTGGAAGGTAACCTTGATGAACCCCCCCGGCCCCTCTACGTAACCCCCACCCTTCACCTCGCTGGAGTCAAAAAAACAGAAGAAAGCACATATTTACCCAAAGATTAGCACTCTCTCTCCCCTTTCTTCCTCTTATTTATTTTGTCCGCCTTTTCTATTTGAAAGGGAAAAAATGACGCTGCCTCGGATATCGTTTTTTCTAATTTGCCGCAATTAATAGCGGAGGCTTGGCGAGGAGAGGAGAGGGCTGTGAGGCACTAATTATACAGCAGCCACTCCATCATCAGCACCTTTTGTTAAAACAGACACCCCACCTCCTACTCCTGAAACCACCTTCTCTCGCATATCATTGGTTAATTAGGAAGAAAGATGGCTGTTAACCAGCTCTCAGCTGCGCGCGGGGGAAGGCCTTGTGTACACATAAACTGTGTCTAAAAGAGGGGTTAAGGGTGTGGAACTAAAGCAGGGGGGAAAGTGAGAATTGGCCTGTCATGGAGGTAGCCCTCTTTATTTACCCACACAAAGGGGCCCATTTGTATATCTGTCCGTGCAACTTTATTGTCCTGTCTGCCTGCACAAAGATGGTGAAAAATGTCTTCCCCGCAGCACACTTCGTTTGAACCAGAAGTGTGTCTGCCGGCTGATAAAGAAAGCCCCGCTGAGCGCCAGTGTTTTTATCCCGTGGCCCCTGCCCGTCGTTCGTTAGCCGCCTTTAGCCTTTGTGGCTGCACTGGAGGGAAGCCTGGCCCAGCCGCTCATCAGCATGCAAGACGTGGCGCAGCACTAGATTTAGCAAAAGTGAATTAATTTGGATTTGGGATGCAAATGAGCACATGGGCGTGTGATCACCAATTCAGGAGGGCACGCGAAAAAGATCGGTACCCTTTTCCAGTTTGTTAGGTACAGTGATGTTTTGCTGTGTAATAATGTTATGACAAGATGTGTTCTAAGAGGCAGAAAAACAACTTTCATTTAAAAAAATGTCTGTATTTCCTGAAAAAAACTGATTTAATAGCAATGATATCACAATGACATTTAGAAATCTAGTCTGCCGGCCACACATAATAACCAATGTGATCTATTTACATCCACAATCCCCTTTAGTGGGATGATCAGCGCTGGGCTTGTCATTTGATTAACAGAGAGAATATTTTTTTTATAGCGAAAAGAAAGAAATGAAAGGTAGTTTAATATCTCAGCGTCTTCTCATCAGCTCAAACGAAGGATCTACCCCCCCCCCATCCCACTTTCCCCTCTCTCTTTCTCCCTCACCCAGAAGCTTATTAGTTCTAACTATATAGCATGCATAATAAAACTGCTCATTTGCTCATTAATATTAAAATTATCATATTCAGAGCCATGGGCATTAAGATCAATCAAATCCTGGGATTTTCAGGTCAGATGCGAGATCTGCTTATGAGTTTTTTTTTTGAAGCCCTTTTTCTTGGAGAAAGAGCAGTACACACCGAGGGAAGGGGCATGATACATATGAGAGGCAGGGATATTAAAGCCAAGGTTATTATTTGTAGACTCTGATGCATGTTTTAATTACGGTCATATGGTGGAATTAATATAATAGGGCTTTTTCTCTTATTTTGCCACTAATGAAAACACCTTACCGGTAACATTATGAAAGATATATCATGTTTTAATTTAAATACAGCTTTGATAATACATTGAAAAGATAATTGTGTCATGTAAGCATGTATGCAACGCCACATTTGACAGGATATTTGGACATATAGATGTCAGATACCTTAATCTTCCTCATTCTTACATGCACACACCCTTCCTGACACAGGGGCCTCCTGATGAGTGTCTTTTTATTCTTGCGATACTGTCATCTTTAAAGCGACGTGTCCATTAAGAGAAATGCTTTTCTGGAGCCGAAAGGGTTACTGACATCACCATTATCAAGGCCGGCATTACCACTTCTGTCACCACCATAAGCCATTCGCTATGCTGATTACCTCCTTTTAGCCTACTTACTCTGATTGATATGTACTGTGTGCAGGACTTGTAAGAGCATTCGCTCTCACTCAATTTTTACTAATTAAATCAATGGTGCGTGAATGTTAAGAATTTCTTCAAAATGCCAGAAAAAAATCAATTTCCCAGCCTTCCTTCTTTCTTTCTTTCTTGACGGTTAATGAATGAATATGATTAGGTTTTACCTCCTCCCTCTGACCTGCGTGTCATGTCTCTCTGCAGAACGCTGTGCGCCACAACCTCAGTCTGCACAAGTGCTTTGTGCGTGTGGAGAACGTGAAGGGGGCGGTGTGGACGGTGGACGAGATGGAGTACCAGAAACGCAGGTCGCAGAAGATCACAGGGTACGTTCTGTCACCTCTCCTTAGATCCAGATCTGAAGGTCACCCACATCAAGAGGAAATCAAAAAGCTTAAATTCTGTCCTCTTTGAGACAGTCCTCCGTGTCTGTTATGTACAGTATAGTCTTCCTGCTATGCAATTTGTTTCAATACTTGATATATTTTCAGCTGAAATTGATTATGTATGTTGACTCATTTATATTCTTTCCTCTTATGTCTCCAGGAGCCCGTCACTTGTTAAGAACCTGCCCTGCAGTCTCGGCTATGGATCGGCGCTAAACGCCAGTTTACAGGTATGAACCTGTGACTCACCGGCTGCCTGTTTATTTGACTGACAGGCAGGAGTGCTGCCTGACTGATGAGTGACTGAATGAGCGTGGTTGCGGTGAACAATAGGGCCCTACATTAGCACATATCAGAGGAAGTTTTTTCCCTAACTCAGGTTTCTGTAATCTCTCCCGCCTCCCTCTCTCCTCCTGTCAGACTCACTCGGCCCCCCTGTGGTCGAGTCAGGAAGCAGCTCTCCTTCTTTCTCGTCTTTCCTCCTCCTTTCAGCTGTGGCAGCCACTCCAGATTGATAGTGGCATGTGCGAATGCAAGGGCATGTGCATTAATATTTATCTAAGCTGTCATAAATGATTTGGCTTCATAGTGTACGCTGGCAAGGTGCTCATCGCGAAAACTTTAAAAATGTAATCACTGTATATAACTTTAATGCGCGGCAGGCGAAAGTGTCAGGAGTTTTTATCATTTTTTAGGTAAAGTTTTGGGGGACTTTTTTTTTTAATAGCCACTCCACACAAGGGTATATACATGGCAGCTGGGGGGAGGGAGTTGTCAGCAAGGTGTCACAGGGGGGGACATAGCTGAATAAAAAACTTCAGCATGAGACAATCTGTGTTTAATCATTTATATGTTAAATCTCACTCTCTCACCTGCTACATGTTCCTCTTGTATCACTCTTCCTCTCACACTCGTCCTCCCTCCTTACACTCTTGAAGTCTTCTACCACCTTTGACATGATTATGCCCTCATGTCTTCCCTCATCTAACATTCCCTCATCGTCCCAATAACTACCTGCCTTTTAATCCTCACTATCTCCCTCCCCCCCTGCAGGCTGCCCTGGCAGAGACCTCCCTGCCCCTGCTGGGGACCCCCGGCCTCATGAACAGCGGCTCCACGGGCCCTATGGGAGGCAGCTGCCACGGCCTCCTCGGCGGAGACCCCTCCATGCTGATGGGCGGGTGTCAAGGACTTTTGGGCGGAAGCCCACCAGGACTTTTGGGCGGCAGCCTCCCAGGTATGCTGGGCTGCAGCCCCCCCACCCTGCTGCAGTCCGCCCATGAGGGACTCAACGGGCTTTACGACCACCTGGACACCAACGGACACGGCAGCCCCGGATACTCCCCCCCAGTACACATGTGAGTCCCCACACTGTACAAATACTGTATACGATACAGTACATATATGAAAATCACATCATAATTAGGGCTCACTTGTGTTTCTCACACAAAAAATATCATTTGGTCTAAATATTATTAGATTTTTTGTTAAATGTCAAGAGAAAATAAGAAGTCATTATCCTTTAAACTCGGCACCCCTCCCTGCTCACTCACTGCGGTGTTTGAGAGATAATTGTGTCATATTATATTTCTTATGAAACCTCTCTGAGAATGCGAGCACATGTTCCCCCCCCCCCCCTCCTGCACTGAATCCACTCGATGTCCTCATGCCCTTTGTTAGTTTGATTGCCTGATAGTTAACCCACAGTACCAGAGTGTTCCTCTGTATGCCATGACCCCGGGCCAGGTTCAGTTTCCTGTGTTAGTCCTATCACAGCCCCCCCCCCCCCCTCCTGTCTCTGCTGTGCTAATTTCAATGGCACCGTGCTAATACCTGAGGAGAGCTTGACGTTTGGGATAACAGTTAGTTCTTAGTCTATAAATAGGCTCTATTACACATCCATCTTTAATTACACCACTGTGTGCATTATAAGGGTTTAGCTTCCATATTTTATGCAAGACTGTTCCTATTAATAATGAGCTAGTGTAATTACTTTTAAAAAAAAATCCCTCCTTTTCCCATCTCTGTTTTAATGGAGCTGAGAGAGAAAGAGTCTTTTTAAAAAACGAATTACATGTGAGTTTTAGGAAATGTCTGAGCCTGTGATGTCGCACAGGTCTGAAAGCAGCATGCACGGAAACACACACACACACACACACACTCTGAGACAAACAGAAGTTACACATTAGGGATTCTCAGCCACTGTCCATCACAGCTCATGTTGCAAAGTCAGGCTAACCACTCCTGTAATGGAGAAAGGATGCACTCGGGCTCCATGAAGTGAGTCTGAAGAGTGTTTGGTTAGTTCTTAGGCGTCCATACGTTAATCTGTACGGACGTGTTTACCCTGCTCTTAAATGGGGTGTGAAGTGGAGCAAATGTGCCCGGCTCCAGACAGAGTAGCACTCCCTCAGGTCATTCAACTTTTAGTAACCGGACAGCATTGACTTTCCCTTTCCCTGCTCCTTTCTCTCCTCTCTGGCCCTGACACTGACATGAGTGGCTGTGGAGGATGAGTCCCCCCCCCCCCCTCTCCCCCTCCCGCCTTTACACAGCCACGACAACCTCAAAATGGAAGAAATGTGTTTTTCATGACTGCCTTTTTCCAGGATGTTGTCTTAAATAATGGAGTGGCTTGTAGCACTAAACTAAATAGTACACCGCCTTTAAGGCCTTTCTCAGGAGAGGACCAGCAAGTCAATCCAACAATTAGACAAACCTGCCCCCCCCCCTCAGCGTCTGAAGGTTAATGCTATCTGCTTTACCGCAAAACCAGAGCGCCCCAGGCCATGCTGCGTGTGTGTGAGCATGTGCAACACACTGCTCAGGGCTATGCTTAACAGAAGCGGCACCAGGACTCTGTGAAACCAGAGGCTTGGAAATTAGCAACTTCACACAAAAGAGTGGAATATTTCCTCCCAGTCAGATTAAAGCAAGAAGAATCTGTTCCATATCACTTTTATTT
Source organism: Harpagifer antarcticus (assembly GCA_902827135.1). Taxonomy (NCBI): domain Eukaryota; kingdom Metazoa; phylum Chordata; class Actinopteri; order Perciformes; family Harpagiferidae; genus Harpagifer; species Harpagifer antarcticus. The sequence goes on from CADEHL010001077.1 coordinate 2,478,297, forward strand.
CGTCAGCTGTCTCGTCTAATTGTTTGGCGACCGCCCCTCCGTGTTAATGAATCGCAGTGAGATGTTATGAATGTATTTGATTGGCCCCTCGGTCCTCACCCCTTGCCTTCAACCTCCCCCCACACCACCTCTCCTGTCCCCCAACCTACCATTAAGGGCCGTGGACTAATGACCTTATTTGCATCCCTGACATACCGCTGCATGATTGCTGGTGCTAATCTGCCATAGATGTGAGCCTAGGCACCTCAGAGCATGCTCACACACACTCTCACACACACACACACACACACACAGACACACACACACACACTCATAGACGGACATAGCAGCGTATATATTGCACCGCAACGTCCGGCGTTTACTCCTGAGTGACTCAGTAATGGCAGCTAGCCATTAAGCACTAAACGGCTCATCCACATATTTTAATAAAGTGTCAGAGCGCTCAGGCCGCTGGATGTGTTCCTGCATATTTTTCCTTCAGAGACGCACAAACACTCTACGAGCTGCAAGGATAGCAGAGGAGGGCTTTGGTTAGCAGTAATTAAATATGAAATAACACTTTAATGTGGTGGTAAGCATGTTAGTGTTTGTTTACAACACACTCCGGTGGGCTCCCATGAGTGGAGGCTGATTTATAAACAGATAATTCACTATAGTGCAATTCATAATCAAAGACTCCATGGAAGAAGTCAGAATAATTGACAAATACTGTACATTAATGATCCCTTTTAAGAGTGTTAGGTAGTAGGTTCAACCAACAAAAGGGACTGACTTTCATTTTGATATCACATTTCTTTATGGAAAAAAAATCCAACCACCAATTTTGAGGTTTGACAATAAAACGTATGGCTAATCTTCCCTTTTTTACATCACACTTACATTTTTATTTTTGTATTTGTTTTGTAATGTGTTATCATTAAGTATACACAAATACTAAAAACACTTTTATTTCCATGAATCTGAGTCACAAACGGAAAAACATTCCTCCCTCCTCCCGCTCAGATCTCTCTACACAATATTAATTTACAGTATTTGGCTCTGAACATTAAAATCATCTGTACCTTTTCAACATTTCAAAGACCCTCGCCCTCCCCCCTTCCACTGATGAAGGCTGCGTCCTAACGTAGCACCACTTGATAACCCCCCCCCCCCCCACACTCTCCCCTCTCAAAGTCTGCAGGGATCCTCCGATGCATCCGATGTGTCAGAAATAATTAGGTTTTGTCAGATTTATCATCGTGGCACAAACCCCTCTCTCGACTCGGCCCGCGGATCATGTACTGCCTTGTTTGTGTGTGACAGCATTATTATTCTTTTTAGTCGCCCAACACTTTTTTTCTCCCCCTTCCGCCCACTCCTCTGTTGTTCTGAAGGCAGAGTCGCTCTCAGCGCTGCCTCCTGCCCGCCGCTTATTGACAGTGGCTAAAGATACTCATCCATTTAGAGTTAAAAACATGTATCATGGTGTCCAAGCGAACTGCCGGGCTGAAGTTGATTAATGGCAGAACCTAGCTGCCGGTTTCTCCTCTCGAGGAGCGACACGCACGGCCCTGCATATTAACGAGTGGCTGCGCTTTCTATTAACTAGATAAAAAAGCCTCTCCTCTGCCTTTGCTCCAGGGGGCTCAGGGATGAGAAATTCTCCATTATTTATCATGCGGCCTGTTTCCCCCCCCCTCCTTTTTTTTCTTCTTTTTCATGTATTTCAACCTGGTGTCATCAGTAAACTTTTAAATGCCAAACATGTCTGGAACATCACAGCTTATCGGCCTTACAGGGGACGTGTTTTTTCATGCAATTTTCATGCGCTTACTTACAGTAGACGTGAGGCATCGTGTCGAATTAGCGTCTCACAAACAACATGCTTGTTACTCTCACTAGATAATGCATGTCACGGCTGTTATGTGCCATTTTTTTGACACTACAAAATATTTATCTGCGAGCACAACACCACAGTAATTCCAAGAAACCCTCTATCTCTTTTACTCTCTATAATTCTACAGCTGTAGTAATTAGCATGCTATTTAAAATGACCAGTGAGTTCAAAGGTCACCTATTATGCAAAATCCACCTTTTCATGTCTTTTAAACATCAACATGTGTCCCCTCTGTGTAAAGAGACTCTGAAAGTTTATTTTTGTCCTGATCCATTTCTATAAAAACCTGTCTGAAAATGAGCTGATTTTGATTTTGGCCACTTTATGATGTCATAACGTTTTTTTGGGTTGTGTAACCATTAGCCAATCACCAACCAAGGTAACCCCCCACACCTTATCACCTGAATCTCCTCCTAGAGCACCATTGAGTTCTGTGTAACCAAATCTCTCTCAGAGGGGCGTGAGGAGGGGCTCCTTATTTTCATCTAAAGTAACAGACAGAGAATCAGCACTTTGGAAACAGGGCTGAAACAGAGGGGATTATGGGTAATGCTGCATTGACCTGTTTGGAGCCAAACACTTCAGAGGCATGTTCTGTATATATCTGAGACCTATAATGTATTGATGAAAAACAGTATAATAGGAGACCTTTAAATCCAAATCTAACATTTATGGTGCTTGTGTCGCAGGCAACAGATTCACGTGAAGGAGGAGCCGCTCAACATGGACGACGAGGACTGTCCGATGTCACTGGTGACGACAGCCAATCACAGTCCAGAGCTGGACGACGACCGAGAGCTGGAGGAAGGGAACTTATCAGAGGACCTGGAGTGACTAGGATACCGTTTTTGGCCGACGTATCCCTCCGCCCCGCCGCACTGTTTCTCCCACACAGACCTCCTGCAAGACTAAGAAACCACTCCACAGTCTCTCTGTGTCTCTCTGACTATTTATTGAGCATGCATCCGGATGGAGACTGGTCCAAAGGAACTCTTTGTCGCAGCCCTTTGGGAACAAGACAGGCATGAGATGTCTGATTAAAAGAAAAGTTCATTAGAGATGGCGTGGCCACGTACAGTACAAGGATGATGGACTCAAGGATACTGGGAGAAAAAAAAACAAATCACGTTCCGTTGAAAGCTAGCGGCCTCATATACTGCCAAAAAGGAAGACGTTTTATGTTTGTGAATAACCCCCCCCCCCCCCCCCAGTAGTTGTTCATGTCTAGAGACGATTGCTGGTTCAATTCAACTTGTTGCTCTGTTTTCATTTGCACAGGAGTAGTCTCAGAAATCCGTGTCACTGCCTGTATGTTGCTACTATTATGAATTATGAACAGTATATTATTTTTAGCTTCTTTTTCTTTTAACCATGGTTAATTTCAAAATCTGACACCACCAACTGTAAATGCCATTCCCTGAATCACACCGGAAATAACGGAAAACTGCGGATCCAAGACTGTTGTAGCAGCTGTCCAAAAAAAAAAGAGAAAAAAAAAAGTTGGCTTCCAGTCTATTATCTGTTTGTGGTTAAAAGTAAAAAAAACTGGAAATTAAGTTGGGGTAAAATTACTATTACTTTGTATAAAGCACCATTTACAAAACAGATGCATTTCCGCATAGTTTCCCTCTTGCTGTCCTCTTTACCTCCTCGTTCTAAAGCTTTGTCTACCTGCAAACAGTCACAGGCAACAGCTAGAAACCAAAGCCAACACTAGCAATGGCCAATAGCTTATAGACAGAAGCCACCAAACTCCTCTTGGTCCGTCTTCTGCGACTTTAAACTAGTACAAAGAGAAGCTTTCGTTCCGCAAACTACCTTCGAATAACCTCTGGGATTGTTTCATTTAGCCCTATACAAAGATGATCACGAGAAAGAGAGAGGGGGGAATAAATGCTGATTTTGAAGTGTAATTTGATTCATAGAGCGTCCACTTTGGATATTATCTGCCAGAAATACTGTAGCTAAAAAAAGGTGATGTTGGTGACCGGTAGAGAGCAGCTAACTGTAAAGGTGGATCATGACCAAAACAAAACATTTGTGTATTCAATGGAAGTGCAGAAACATTGTGTTGTTGTGAAGTTTCTTTCCCTTTTTGTTACGCATTACACTTTTTATTTCCATGATTTTTTTCTAACCTGGTGAATTTGTAATGTTCTAAGTGGGACTGTCAAAATAATGTCACGTCTTATTTCCGTGGCGGTTTTCCGAGGCCGCGTCGAAAACCGAAAACATCGCTAACCAAACATGAAAAATATCTAGTGAAGCCAAATAAGTCATAATTTCAAGTTGATAGGAAATGGCTTGGTTACCATGTGAACGCAAATAATAATAGCCATTGCAGAAGAGGATATCTAAGGTGAAGGTGGTATTTGCTTTAACGTCATCGAATACTCATCGTGTGGTTCATAGCTTCTAAACTATATAGATACACCTGGTGTCGGCACTGATGTACTCTGTATGGGTAACCAGCTTTTTATAACACACTTGGTATTTATAGAGACTAAAGAAATATAGTGCATCCCGTCATTTCCCTCACAGTCATCTAGAAAAGTGTTGTTGCTTTAAAGGTCATTTCTGTTTTCAGTAAACCAAAGTTACACAAAGTTCTGCCTCCTCTTGTACGGGATAAAGAAATGCTAAACCAACCACACACACACACACACCCTGTCAGAGCCTAGCATACATGTGCGCAGACACACAAGCACGCACGCAGATCCTCCTCGTTGGGTCCGGCTGCAGAGGATGCTGTCAGAGAACCAGCGAGTGGCTTTGCATTGTGCTGTAATGACCAAAATGGAAACACTGTGCATAGTTTGTTTTCAAGTGTTGCGCCGAGCCCAGGGATTGGCTGTAAGAGCTTAACACGCAGACACGTGCAGTACTGTACAAACACGCAGCATGTAAAGTACACACACACACACACACATGCCAGTACCACGTCAAGAGGGCCCAGGAACAAAGCTTATCCCTTCAATACTTTAGCTGGAGACAACAAAACGACTTGAAGACGACGTTCTTAATAATCTTACCACACCAAATAAAAAGGACGCTGCGTCTTTAAAAAAAAAAAAAAAAAAGACAAAGAAAGGGTTCTCCCACTTACCCAAAAAGGCTTTCTAAAAGCTTCTACCTCTGCACAATAAAAATTCAGAACAATTATGACAGATTGCACGAGTTATTAGAGCGCCACAAGAGCTGTTACACTTTGCTTGTCTCATAGGACGTGGCTCAAACCAACGTTTACATTCCCTGCGTCAAGATATGGAAGATTTGCATTGTAATAGGTTGTCCTCAAACATTTGTAGAATGATAATGTATAGATTACCTGTAAGGGAATATTGTGTTTTAAAAATGCATGTCTAAAAATCATTTGGTGGACTGGAAACAAGAACCAATAAAAAGAATATAATAAAAATCATCGGGACGATGGCCTAAATGTACAATGCATAGGAGTGCGTTACCTCAGATATACTGTTTGGGAGGGATAAAACCTGTCAGCCACAGAATGCATATTACCTGTAGATTTGCATGGGTTTTGTATAAATTAAGTAAAAAAAATGTCTAAAATAGTTGCTTGCACATAATACCAGAAAGACCTCCAGAACTGCGATCTGCTCCTCCACTAGATTTTAGGATTGTCTGGATTTTCTGGGTTGATTTTGTCTGTATTTTGATAACTGTGCATACTTATGTAAAAAAATGTTGGTGGACCCATAAATTTACCAGACTTTTTTCTAAGAGGAAAAAAAATCTCAGTGTTTCTTTTCTGACTTACCTGAATTTTTACTGTTTCTCTCTCATTGCTCGCTAAGAATAGCAAACCTGCTTTTTCTGCATCTGCTTTGCGTAGCTGTAAGGCTTAACCTAATGTGTGTATTTATTGCTTGTACCTCTGTGCATACTTTATGAAGCATTATGTCTGGCAGTTGAGTCATGTATCCTTTCTACTGCTATCCTTCTCTAATAATTGGGAATATGATCCCCCTATGTATACAGTAAATTGGGACTGTAGCAAACATATGTTTATGTAATTGGTGTAAACTTTTATGTTTTCTTTCATTTCCTTTCGAGATTCAACTACTTTTTTTGATACTCTTCATTACTGTGTACTGTGTCCATACGTTAAAGGTTCTCTGACATTAGAAGGTCACGGTTGAGAATTGTAACAGACGTTATTATTTTCTGTATTCATGGCATTTCACTGCTGAATAAAATAAAGGACCAAAACTTGGAATTTGAAAAGCAACTGTCTACCTCCAGCATCAGAGAGTACCCTTCTTTCCCTCCACTGTTACACATGCATTCTACAAAGGCACAGCCATGAAAAACGAGCACTCTTTTAACGTTTCAGGAGCTTCAGAGATGTGAAAGGGAAAAAAACAATTAAAGTTTAATGTATATGTTACAAGGCTTTGTTCCAGCTTCCAGCACCTAGAGTCTTGTTTAGAAGAGCGGGACGAGGCACCGCGTTGCCCGCCCCTCTGGACCTGTAATGGGTTTAGCCTTTGTATGATTCAAGCCCACTGCTTTCATGTAGCGTGTCCCAGTATACACTGCTGTGTACCTCTGAAAGGCTTTTGTAAGGAACGGCTTCATTTTCTGGGCTACATACTCCAAAAGTGGTTTTGGCACACACCACATTGTTAAGTCTGTTGTCATGCAAGAAATATCGGCCTTATTAACATCAGGGCTCTGCGTCATAGGGAAAGAAAAATATTTCATCAGACGTCCTCCATTTTCCATCCGTCAAGACAGCAGTTTCCTCTTGACACTTGAAAAGAAAGAGAAAATACGCCTCTTAGCCTTTCGATGGATGGATGTTGACGCTATGACAGGCCGTGTGGCTAAATCAACTCCAGCAGGCCTACCACACCTTGTCGGTCATGGAGCAGCCGCACACTGACACCCTCATTGAGATTCAAACTACATCTACCATGACCAATAGGTTGCCCATTAGCTCGTCTGTATGCCGAGAGCCGTCTACACGTTCCAAAGGCTGCTCTGGGACACCGTGGGACCCTTTGAATCATGTCCGCTGGTCATTTAATCGTAACGCTGATGCATGTTCTTTTTCCCTACCATATGATGTCCCATGAGAGGTCAGAACAACAGTGTTTTTCATAAAGGCACAAAGACACATTCTCTTTCCTCCCCCCCCCCCCCAATGACAGTCCCAGGCATCAGCCATGGCAGGCTCCTGTTATCTCCTCAGCAATGGCGTTCCAGAGCATTAGATAGCTCGCGAGGCACTCTACTTTCGTGCTATTTATGCACTTGGAAGTGTTTGTGAATTCAAGTGAGGGATCGCATACGGAGCGCAACAAGGGCCGCTGTGTACTACACAACATCAGAGGGAGCTCCGACATTAAAGTGTGAGAGCGCCTGCTATAGACCCTTCTTTCAAAGGCCATGAAATAATAATGGGTTGTGGTTAGAGAGGTATCCGTGAGTCACACTGGCTGCTTTTCATAAAGTGGAGTTATTTACAGTACGATGAATAAAAGAAAGGGTAGCTGGTGGTGCAAGCCTTTTCCACATGAATGGCGGAGGGAAAAGAAGTCCCTTTAATATACAGTGGCAGAGCAGTATACTTCATGAGCGGCTGGGAAACAGAATGCACCGACATTCAAGTTTATTTATTGGGGGGGTTTTATGAAGCAATAGTTAAACATTTTCTGAAATATGTTTATTCACATCGAGACTGTCATGGTTTTGAGTTTGCCTTCTTTTACTTATCATAATTCTTTTGTTTGTGTTTTAACTCTGCTGTCTTTTCAGACCAGGCCACTCCAATTTATTGTCAGTAGATTAACTCCACCTGTTCCTCCTCTCCACTCACCTGCTCATCATTCCATAATCAATTCCTTAGTATATAAACGGTCCATTTTCACCTGTCTGCTCAACCCAGACCAATCCAGTCTCACGGCATTTCCTGTTATAGTCACGACATTTAATCTATTGATTCGTGTTCACCAATCTAGCCTGATTTGAAAAAATGCAGATTTCAGTATTCTGAGGCTCTGAGCCGCATTTATTTTCCTCACAGACGGCAAAAAAAGTCCGACATTAAAGGATTTTAAAATAAAAACAATAATCGTGGCTTTATATAGAGTAAGAACCATAGACTGTCTGTATATATAAAGAACATGTTTTTATGAACCCCACAGCTTCCGGTCTTCCAAGACCCGACCGGTGTCGGTACCATATATGTGTTCGGGGTACCATCACATCCATGGGTACCATATGTGTTCGGGGTCCGTCTCTTACCAGTGACGTCACGACGTAATGACGCCAGTGACGTCAATAAAATAAAAATACTCATGGGAGTTTCCTGAATTTTCATGCCCAAAGCCAAGCACTAGGCCCTGGGTAAATTAAGAGGCTGAACTGGGGCACTTTTGTCCACTTTCCCGGGTGCTAGAAACTCAAGTCAGGCATCCCTGGAATCGTCTCAGAGAGTAGATGATCAGTGGGGCCTTCTTTTTACTGAAACATGATGTTTCGATGTTTCCATTTAAAATGCTAACCGCTAGCCTTTGCACACGTTATTCACAAACATTTTCACACGCTAGGAGTATGGGAGTAGTAGTGTAAACATAATTATGTAAATAACCCAATTTGTGTTCTGTGAAACGGAAAAGGATTCTATGGAAACAAGATCACGGAGAAAAAAGTAATATCTTCTACATATAATAACGGACAAAGCAAAGAATGAAGTGTAGGCTATGTTTAAATGTTCGGAATTTCACCGCGTATGATGGTCCTCTTGAGTTGCCGTACAGCCAATGGCGTACAGTCATTGCTCCGTTTTCATGTTTTTTTAACATTTTTTCACAAACATTTTCACACGCTAGGTGTATAGGAATACTTCAATTCGGTTCGTCTTGATCTGTAGATGTGATTTGCCCCCGAGCACCCCTGGGAAAATTACCGTACAGCCAATCACAATGCGTACAATGCGTGACGTCATTGGTAAGAGACGGCCCCCGAACACATCTGGTACCGACACCGGACAAAAAGACGTGTTGCAGGCACGAAACATACTACCAATAGAAATACATTGCTTTTAAAATCGTTCTGTGTGACACGAAAAAAAAAAAGGGGAAACTTGTGTTGGTGAACACGAATCAATGTCGAGTCAATGTCGTGACTATAACACGAAATGCCATGAGACTGGGTTGGTCTGCTGCCTGATTGTCTTCAAGCCATGTGCCGTAGCTTTCCAGCATTTTGTACCTTAGCCTGACAGTGTCTGTGTTTTGACCTTGTCTGTTCTTCCCCCAGACTTTGATTTTGCCTTTTGTTGAGATTGTTGAGAAGCTGCAGCCAGGAAACTACTTCTAAAGAGGGGTAAACAACTACTGTAGCTAAATTAGTGGGCAGATTCCCTCAGTTTGGAATGAAGACTGGCTAGAGATGCTATGCTACACTAAGCTAACTAGCTGCCGGTTGAAGCTTCATATGTGCTTCAAAGACATGAGATTGGTAAGGATCTTTTTGTCATAAGGATTATTCAACATGTACACTGTGTTTTATTGAAAATGGTTTCATTTAAAGGAACATTTATTGTCCACAAAAGCAGGATTATTTGCCCAAAATAGAAGCATTTTTGTTGTGTCCTGTTTCTAGTGGATGAGTAGATATATAAACAAAGTCAAAAGTCCCACCAGAAGTTTATTTAGCCACAATCTGCCGCCGTTCAATTATGTATTTATTCCACCGTTGCAGGAAAAGTAAACTCATTTGTGATGCGCCACAAAGTAAATAACGGTGCACACTGCAATGTTTTAAGCCAATAGTTTTTTCTAAACTAAACTAAACGGACTTCCTGGAAATGGTGGTTCCACTAAATGTTCATTTTCAATGTCCTTAAAACCAAGTTTGATGTATAAGAAAATCCAAATCAAATATAAAAGCTACGTTTACTTGCTTGTGTGATCTCGGCCTAACTCTCATCGTGAGAGAAAAAAAGTGGCATCCCTGGAATCGTCACTTCTTCAGTTGTACTCGAATGTCAGTGTATTTTCTGTTTCCCAGCCATCATGATCTAGAACTTTATTTAGGGCATGGGCAGTTTTAGCGCAAACTATTCCTTGAACTTCCTGACACCGTTTAAGATACATCTCGGTACAGTACAATGGTAAGAGGCTAAACGGCTTAAATCGAGCCCTTCTAAATTAGATCATGGCATCATTCATTTCATCTCCAACACTGACCAATTAGGTCAATTTATGAACCGTCCCCTCGTGGGATTGGGTGGTAAATATCTCCAGTCATACAGTTTATTGATTAAGAGTGCCGTCTCTCCATCTCTCTGCGTCTCTTTCTTCCTCTCTCCAGCCCTTCTGACCTGACGATGCGTGGCGGCTCCCGAGAAGACCCTCGCCCCCAGGCTGCAAAATTGCCTGCTAAATAGTCCGAGGCAATGGCAACGCTAATTGAGATCATCATTATTATAATTGCGAGCCCTGAAAAGCGCGTCTTAAATAATTTGCATTGCTCTCAAGTTGATATTGGACGCAGTGCAAAAATAATTGCGTAGCTGCGAGGCATGATGCTCGGTTCGGTGGCGGGCGAGGGAACAATTTGCCCGTTCCCCCCCCCCCCACCCGGCTCCAGGAACCAGTTGGGTGCCACGAGGCGTTTTGCTCCACGTCAGATGCCTTCAGAGGAGTCTCGTGTGGAGGTTTTGGTCAATTTATTTTCCGTTTAGGTCGGTCATTTCACAGCCCACTTTTATGTATGTGTTGAGAGCCCCTCAAATCAAAACTTTGACATACAAAAAATCAAATGAGATGAGACTTCTTTAATGCTTGTTGTGTTTACCGCTGGTCACTGTGTTTTGATGGTAATGCACCAGCCATACGTCAGATTTCCCACTCTGTCGAAAGGAGCTGCTGACAGACAAAAAATAAAACTGTGTGACCCCGATACATAACATTTCACTCGTCATTACATCAGAGAACCTGACGTAGAGGTACTTTTTCACTTTGTGCACGCACTGGTGTAATGTATGCACGAGAAATGCTTATTTCTCCAACTGAAACAAGGGATTAACCCAACAACATGGTTAGAAAGTGCTGATAGTCATGAATTCTTGCCTGTGGCATTATCTCCCACATACACACACACACACACCCACACACACACATCAGGTTCTCTCTCCCCCCCTGTCTCTCTCACACAAGCACAGAGAGACCTGACAATGGGACTAATGAATATGATATGGTAACATGATACAGTGTTTGTTTTCTTTATGATTCACAACAACAACAACAGGCCTTCCAGGCTGCTTTCACCTGCGAAAATGCACATTAAACAAAAAGAAAAGGGTTGAATCAGGTTAATTAAATCCTCTAAGAAACTACACACATCTCTGCCTACATTGCCCTTGTTTCCCCTCTTTTTCACACATATCTCTGCTCCATGTTAGTTGTGATGAATCAAGCTGTTTGAGGTGAATGCGAGCAGGTGGCTCAAGAGGTTAGGCTAAAAAGAAAAAATCCCAACTATCATCTTTAATCCATTGTTATCACCTCTGGCCTTAATCACCAATTCATAATGGAATTTCTAATGGATGATTTCAATTACCTACCACCACCGGCACCGCAGAGTTCTGCAATTAAATTAGGACAATGCAATTGTATGTCTTTGTCTTAAATCCCAATATGTTTGGGTTTAAGGATCCTCTTGTTTATGGAACTTCTGAGGGGGAAGTTTGGTTTTATGGAAAAAAAATACATTTCTTCTTTAAAAGAAGAGGAAAACCTTGGGAGTTGATCTTGAGGGGGTTGGGGATGGTAAGGAAAAGAAACTAGCATTAGTGAGGAATGGTGGGTTAAATCACTTACTGAAGATTTTTAATGACATTTCAGTGTTCCTCGTATAATTACTCTTCATCCGAGATGGGCCGTAATGCTGTTGGACAGTCGTGGTTCAGGCTCGCTAGCTCGCTTCATTAGTGTGTCATTCCTATTTCACATCAGAGGCTTTAATTGTAATGCTGAATATGCACAGCTCTCCACAGAAGCCTAATCAAAGTGGATCCACTTGTATTATTAATATCAGAAATCAGCCCGTGTGCTATTTTTTTATAAATAAAAGAATACAGACGCATAAATCAGCTGTCATTTATTAGCATGGCCCTGGCATATCCGCCAGACATGCAAGAAGAGCAACCCCACCCCATCTCCGTTCCTCCCGCATCACTCATCAAGATTTAAAAGAATAAAAGACAGAGAGGAGAAAAGGAAAAAAAAACTGCATTAAATATACATACTAATTCTGCCATGAAGTAATCAGATTACAAAGCAGGTGACACCGGGTGCAGAAGAATTTGTATGGCTGGCAATAAGGAGGGGTGGAGAGGCTCACAGGGAGAAAAGAGGGATGGACAAACACAAAGAAAAGGTGGAGAGAGGGAAGAAGAGATGGGAGGATTAAGGATTTACATTCTAAAGCAAATACGGCAACAGAAAGAGACTACAGTGTCTTTGAGGAGGGCCGGCACAGGTTCTGCTGACCAACTGTAAAAAGCAGCTGTGTTTGGAAATCCTGTGGCAGTGAGAGTCAAAGTGCTGCGATCCACTAATCCACATCAGTGAGGGTGCTGATGCAGATGGCACACGCAGAACTGAGCTGAATACCTGCTCCGTCTCAGATTAAGGAAATAAATGGCAGAATAATGTGCAAGTGTTGGTGGTTTATTTGTTTTCAGCATAAAGACGGATTTCAAAGGTGTTCATTTAAAGGTCTACTTCTAAGGATACTTTCTGTAATCTTTTTTGTTCACCTTGGAAGGGAAAGAAAAAGAGTAATGTGAACACATCTGCAGTGGACGTATTCAGATCCAGTAAGAGTGTAAAAATACTTTGAATACAGTAGTAAGACTCCTCAGACCTAGGGGTCCGGCCCCCTTCAGAGGGTCAAAAGCTAAATCTAAGGGTTGTGACATGACCAGAAGGGACAAAAATGTACTGATGTACAGTTCTTGAGTAAAGAATTAAGATACTTTCCTACCTAGGAATAATGTACTTTCTGATATTTCAGGGTTTCCCACACATAGACTATACTTGGGTGGGCCGCCCAGGTATATTAACGGCCGCCCAAGTATATTTCGCGACCCATTTAGGTTTTTTTTTTTTATTCGTCCGCGACCATGACGCCATCTGTGATCGATTGACTTGTGGACAATGATCCCTCGCTCTACGCCTCCTGTACCCAGTCCCGGACTGGCCATCGGGAGGACCGGGGGGTTTCCCGATGGCCTTGCCTGTTAAGTGGTCTGCCTCACACAGGGTGACTGGCTGTCTACATGATGTGGCCTGCCGACATGGCCACTGTCATACAGATCATAAATCAAAGCCCTTGATTGGTCTCTGTGTCATTCAAGCTCGGGATAACCTCAGCTCAGGTGAGGTAAAGGACTCTGTGTTTAGATAGTTAACTTAGTCTAAGTTCTCAGTGGGTCTCAAACGGTTTGGTCACCATATATGTAAACACATATTTCCATTTGAGGGTGTCAGTGTTTTTTCATATTGGATATCTTATTGGTTATGGCCCTGATTTTATGATTATTGAAATGTATACAGTTCTGTTTCATATAGGTGTTCCCATATATCTAGTCTCTTTATTTCCCCCTCAAAGTGCACCAGATTGATGCATTTAACTCCAACATTTAAAAACAAATCTTACCGGACCCCCCTAGAGAATTTGAGGTCCACCCCCACTTAAAATCCAATTGATAGGTTCCTAAATACATTTACCATTTAAAAAAAAAAATAGTAACCCACGGGCATATGTTTATTTGTGGGTAGTAGATTTAAACTATAGGGCTATCACTATGGGCCCTGCCTGTAGCTGTTCGCTCTGCCATCGTGTGAAGGGTCTGCTAACAAGCGACCAACAGAAAGGTTCATGTTAATGTTGTTACACGTCACCCCCCCCCCCCCCCCCCCTGAAACACTGTTATTTAGTCATGTGTCCACTGTATAAAAGGTATACTACATTTTAAAAGGCCGGGATTTATGTCACATGACGTAGATGTCAAACAGACATTGAACAAAAATCCATATTTTGTGTTTAATATAATCTATATTTGAATAACAACAAAAGTGCCACAGAAAAACATTGTGACATTTAATGTTGGGACACAAGACACACATGGATGTGACAGATATAAGTTATTAATTAGACATTCATGAGAGGACATACATTAATAAGACATTACAGTGGAGACTCAACATACAGAGGACATTATTCCACACCATGCATTTTATTATTTTTATTTTTGTCTTGTACTTTTTTGACCAGTTCAATTATGCAGGGATAGACCTAAGGGGGATTTAAAATGTGATTCATTCTTCATACAATTTTAATGTAAGATTACTTGTAAAATATCCGATAAAAAGATCAAATGACTGGTTGGTAGAAATATAACATATTTAATTGTGTTGGTGCATTTTTGGATGATTACATTTGCCTCTCAGGTCTTGTGAAAACTACATCAGTCGGTTAGTTCTTTGTTCACCGGACGCACATTCCAGCGCTGCTTGTGGTTCTGTGAACGCCTCACTTTCCTTCCTGATACTAATCTGTTTTCTTGGATCCGCAGTGTGCTATGGCTAAGGGGGCGGGGGGGGGGGGGGGTTAAAAAGTGTCTCTGTGTGGATGCGACATGCCAACAGGCCACTGTAGCTGCCAGACATCACTTCAGTGTCAACATGTAAGAGGGGAATTCGCCACCGCTTTGAGAGGAGCCTTGTGTCTGTGTAAACTGCACATACACTGCCTGATGAAAAGGCTATATAAACAGAGAGGAACAGAAAGGGAGGAAAAGTACTGTAAGGAGAAACTAAATTACTTTCCAGTGTACTGTACATGCTATGATCCTGGGAGAAGGCATGCTGGGAAATGATAGTGGCGGTGGGGGGCAGTGTTCAAGTACAGGTCAGCTCCATTACCTGGGTCCAGCATGTCTCTCTCACATCCTGAACACACATATATAACCCCGGCTTGATGATATTCTCTCCCAATCTCGCTAGTTTTCCATTCCAAACCTCTTTGATCTCTGATTTGCATTTTAGTGCCCACAGGGTGAAAGTTATTTGGATGAGATTTTTTTTTTCTCTCCCTCACTGCCTTCTTTTCTGCATCTTCTCACTCACCCATTCACCGTACCTGGGGCTTGTAAACTCACACCTCCCTCCCTCCCTTCCTTCCTGCCGCCTTGACTCCCTGTTTCCCCAGCTCCCTCCATCCCTCCTTCCCCCACTAGCACGACGCTCAGGATCTACTTTTAATATCAGCTATGCCCCAGAACGAAACAAACAAATTAGCCAAAGGGAGAAGTGCGTTTCAATTTCACTTCTTCACCTGTGTGTTGTCCTCAGGGTAAACGAACAACGAACAAGCTCCCAAACCGTATGAGTATGTCCACAGACAACTCCAATGACATAGACGTTAGCAGTGGGGGAAATAAGCTAAGCACACTGAAGTCTAGTTCACGATGAGGTATTTTAAATGTATTTTCTATCTCTATTTCATGTTTCTTACACTTTCTATGCTCCTGATGGAAATATTTAAGTTGTTCTCCAAAATGTGCTACTTGACAGATCATATGGAATATTTTTGACAGTTTTGTGAAGCAACATTTATGCTAGCTTAGTTGAGCATAAACACTTCCTCTCTAAACACCACAGTGTGTTGTTTTAACTCTTTGGCTTTTGTAAATATTAAACTAATAATATGTAATGTGTGAATTATAAGCTTTAGCGGTGCTTGTTTTAGAGGGGTTAGCTTTTGACGGAGCCAGGCTATAGCGGTTATAGCGGTTTTCCTAGGCTAAGCTAGCAAGCTACTGGCTTTAGCCTTATAGCAACCGTACAAACAGTGAGGTATCAGTATGCTTGTATACATGTCAGTCTTTTGGTACTTTTTAATACATTTTGTCTGTACCTTTATATAAATAGAAATGTGAATGCCTTCAACTTTTTATAAATACTGTAACTTTTTACTTAATTCAAGAATCTGAACATGTATTGCATCATGTGACACTGTAAAGCTATTTTTGAGTAGTTTTGTTCCTGACAAAAATGGCTTGCATTATTATCCTTTGAACACATCCTGAGCATCAAATAAACAATTGTCCTGTGTCTGTGGACAAGATTCTTCATCACCCTCTACACCAGACATCCGTCACAGCAAGTCTACTCATCGCACGCTGCATTTGATGTTTTAAACAATTTATATTTGTTATCATATCAAAGAGGAGGCGTGCGGCTATCAAACGCATGAGGTTCACACTCTCAGCCGAGGGCCCCTCTCATCCAGCCACGCTGCATTCCTTATTCTATTTTATCTCTCTTGGTTTTTGACTAATGTCAGTAACAGCTACCGGTAATAAAATGCTTGTTAGAGTTTGTGCCGTTGCCTCGGAGCGTCTGCTTTGATACATTGTCAGGCCATTTGCCAGTGTTTCCTGATTACCTTGCCACCAACTGCATGTTTATTGATTGGGAGTTAATAAGGCGGGGGGCCTCCGCTTATTCCACCCGCGCTCGCTTTGCAAAAGGTGAGGCTTCCTTTGATGTGGAAGCGATACATTGTCAGGCAACATAAACGCATGTGTTGTAATGTCAGCTTCGCTCCTAGCCCCCTTTTTGCGTTGTGTGTGCAGTATACAGTATGGCTTTTTGACTTTTATTGTCACCGTGAATTGAAGGTGTAAGAAAAAACAAATGGTGCCAATTACTTACATTACCTGCAGGCAGTCTGGGTGACTTTATTTTGCTGCTGACATCTGTTTCAATGCATCTTTGCATCTGAGTGTCTTTGTGTGTTAGTGCTTTTATGTGTAGGATTGTCACGGTGCAGCCTGTCATCTTCGGATCTGTTTATCTACTGGTATCTGCCTCCCCCCCTCCTCCCTTCTTCTATACAGGCTGTCCCCATGACAGTCAATATGGTGATTCCATCCCTTACCAGCTGATTGTCTTTTGTCTCCGTCCTCTCTAGCTTCTCCCACCGCTGTTTACCCCGGCCCTTCCCCAGACGCACACCGCCTTGCATTTCTCTTTCTCCGGCTGTCTTCTATCTCCCCCCCTCGGAACTCCACTGAGCCAGCAGTCGTGTCAAATCAAAATAACATCTTTAAAAATGCAGTCAACATTACCCCCTACAAACAGCGAGGGCCCTTCCTTGTTGGCTATTCATGTATTCTGGTGTACATTGTATCATGGCGGAGATGCATCCCGAGCCCAACACGGCAGTTCCATCAAAATTTGATGTATTCATTCATAGTCGCTAGTAAACTCTGTTTGTTTGCAGATAACCGAGATGTTTACCAGGGACAGGAGAGCAGGCAGGCACATTCAGATCAGTGTCTTATCGGACGAGTTGTGGCCCCACACCTGCCGGCCGTGTAACCCCTGCTCGGTCCCCAGTGGGACATGATCCTATGGAATATGCCCTGTTTTACCATCGCCTGTTTTTGTGTGCATTGCACCGTATGTGCTCGGCCTTAGAATTCCCCGCTTTCCTCCCCCTCCGTTCTCGCAGTATTTACATCCTTGTTTAGTGTCACATTGTTGGGGTCAATCCACAGCGCTGTAGCCTCAGGCTGGCTCCCAGGCTTGTGTATCATTGTGTTTGCTGATCACTTTCACTCACAGCCTCGCACTTCCCCCGCCTTATTTCTTTATTTGTCATGATAAAATACCCAGTAGTGCTTGTACAGGCAGCCTGATCTGGAATAATATGTAAAATAGATAATATTAAGGGTTTCTCTGCCTCCTCTTTCTCCTTGCCTCTTTTCCAGAGTACCCCCTCCACCCCCACCCAATTGAATCTCTCCCCACTTGTTTTCAAATTCCACCGTTCTCCTCTTTGGAACCGGCCCAAAATCTCATCGTGTCAAAATGCATTACGAACATCAAAACATTTCTGTTTACAACATCGCAGTCGTGTCAATTAAATCTGATAAATTATTCAAACATTTATCTCCCCCCACGGTGCCTGGGGAATTTTTAATCAAGCTTGCTATTTGCTTTAAATTAGCACTGTCAAGTGTGCATTTGTGTAAAATCCCTGGTATCATTAAAGATTTATCAATTGGAAATCTGTTTGGGTTGATTTTGCTGTTAATTGGCTAGGAGGCGTGCTGCGGCTCGTCTGCAACAAGTGCCTGTGAGTCGGTTAGAGCTGCGGAGAACAAAGATCAGCATCCCTGGGTAAAGCTGCATTATCTAGATCTACAATCCAAGCTGCAGCTGCGGCCAATCTTTTATAAACAGACCTGGCCATTCCAGCTGCATAATCACCAACAGCTCGGACAATATTTAATTTTCAGACTAAATTGTAAATCTCCAAAGCTCCATTGTCGTATCTGAAGATAAAGAAACTTTTTTCTACTTGATATGAACACATAGATATGGGGTGTTTTGTTTTTAATATGTATTTCATATTACAATCCATACTTATACAGTGCTTTCAGAAAGTATATAGACCCCTTTCTTTTTTTCACTCTTCTTTATGTTGAATCCTCATGCAAACGTTGTTTAAGATTCATTTTGAGATGTTTCTATCCCTTGATTGGTCCACCTGTGATAATTACATTGATTGGACTTGGAAACCCCTTCCTGTGTAACCTCTCATAGCTGAAACCATAAACCAAACCACGAGGTTGAAGATTGCAGGTCTAACAAATACGATTTTGTCGAGGCACAGATATAAGGAAGGTTACAAAATAGATTTGGCATAATCCTTCATTCAAGACTTGCTAGTCTTAGGCTTCTCCTCAGTGAAAGACATATGAAAGCCTCCTTTGATACTAATACTATTATTTGGTCTAATAATCAATTCAAATGAATACTTGCTGTGTATTTTCTGAAGGCACTCGCATTTTAATTACCAACATAGTCAACTATTCTCTTGTTTCACTTGGTATATGGTTGTACATACGTCTATATTTGATGATATTCTACTCATCGATGTTGAAGCTCAGTGACTTGTCTTTTAAACAGTAGAGCTACTAATACAACCAGTGTTTGCTGGTTATATTACCCGCTAGCCGTGCTGTGGGCCTGCAGCTCAAACCTCTTTATCCCAGCAGGGGTTCGCCTCTGCTCAGCCTTAGCATCTGCGTCGCATTGTTGCATGTCTTAGCTTGTGCACTTAAACAGCAGGTTTTTTAGGTCGCTTGATAACAACCTAGATTGAAAAAGTCTGGAGGTGATTGTGTAGCAGCAGACTCCCATTCACCACTGCCAGCAACAATGTAAGAAAAGAGAGGCTGTGGTTTACACTGCACGTCCACTAGATAGAACACATGCGTGTTTGTCTCTGTGAATGTAGAAGCTGTCGTTTTAATTTGTGTTGCTTTCTGCATTGGGTCTGCACAAGATCTCAACTCTGCTCCATCTTAAGTGCCACTTACAGTAAGCTTACAGTCAGCTTAAGATGTCAGTTTTAAACATGCGTGTGTAAACACAGGTTAGCTGCCAAGTGGGAACAAACCGACAACACCATGTATAGCAAAAAGTATAGCTCCGATTCTTCATATGGGAACTTTTTTTACAGTTTAACTTTAAACAGACATCCAAGTGTGTTTTGCATGTTGAAACTTTGTTTGAAAAGTAACTGTTTTCCTCATATTAACATAATGGAGCATTAAGAACTTTGCTTAGAAAGTAACAGTACATTTGAAAGATACTTTAGGGTCGTCATACCTTTAGTAAATATTGTTGATTGCAATCAGTATATTAGTTCAAAGTGTATAAGGTAAAGCCACATATGGTTATTTGCTTTGATTTATTAAACCACTAAGATTAAAAAGCATATACAGTGTTTTTTCATATTCAACACTTCAAGAGAGTTAAAACAAGTTGAGACATAAACAAAACTTAAGCTTAATCATCCGTAGCAGCATGATCTAATAGTAACATTTAAGAATAATTCAGCTGGTATAATATAACGGTAAGCCAGGCCAGATGGCAACCACATGTCTGTCTCAGGTCTCCTGGAGGTTATACTGAGGTCAAAGGGCAGCGCTGTGATCCTCACGCAATCCTCCCTCTGTGCTCACTTTCTTTTATTCCTGTTTGTTTCATGTCATGGCACACTTTCCCTCTTTCTGTCTCTTTTCCTCCCAACAATATAATATCCCTCAGCAACAGAAAAGAGGAAATGGCGTTTTACACTCTGTTGGCCAGGTTTGAAGCATTTTTGAAGCTCAATCAGAGATGACATGTTTGGTGCATATTTTCAAACAGTGTCCTTTTGTAATGCAAATGTCTGTGACTGTGTCAATAAGTAGAAAGGCAGACACATGCTGAATGGATAGCCTGAAACTTTGCTGGTGCAGAGTTTTGACTGCTGTGAAGGATTGTAATGTTAACTGCTTGTGATGGGGGTTGTTTTAGGGCTTCACTGATTCAACCACACTCACACATGATTTACAAATAGGCACACACACGCACACATCTTGTGGGTTCTCACGTTTGTGCTTCAATGCTCTCCATCAAAACTCAACCCCCCAACACACACTATGCTTCAAGGCCTCCCCACAGCCCAGAGAACCTGCAGCACATCTGTCTGCACTGCATCTCCTCCTCCTGCTCTGCTCCTCTAACCGTGGCCAGGTGTTTGCCCACAGCCACACAGCTCTTCATCTCCAGGCCGCCAGACCGACGCTGATGTAATTGCTCTCTCCGCTGATCCATGAAAACAGAGAGAAAAAGCCAGAGAGAAAAGGGGGGAAAGTAGCAAAAGACGCGGAGAGAGACAGCCTGTGTTGTAAAGTCAGAGCTGAGAGGTGTGGGTGGTGAGGAAGTATGTGTGTGTGACTATTTTATAGAGGGTGGAGTGTGAGGCTCTCTGTGTGTGTTTATGAGAAGGTCAGGGATAAGTTGTGTGGAGGAGTCATCATGCTTTTTTAAATGTGCGTGTGTATGTGCACGTGTCCAGGTGTGTATGGAGCCATCTGCACGCATGACCTCTCCCAAGAGAGACAAAGCAGCTCCGCAGTGGCACTGTGGCGTGCTTTTAGTGGTTGTGTTGTGAGGGCAATCTCAATTAATGTATTCATGATATTTATATATTTAAATATATTTATAAGGGGTTAAACCCACAGGGGGAGGTGGCTTTCCATCTTCCTAATGACATGCAAATGGGGTGTAATGTTTTGTTCTGTCTCAAGCCCATTCTAGAGAGTTCTGTGCTGTTATGGGAATTAAACAACAGTGTGCATATGTGTCCTAAAGAAAGAGACCTTACCGACTGTTTGGAAACACACACAAGTTTTGACATTAGAACATAAACATTTTTAATTTTCATGTTATCTCATTCAGTTACATTTAAAGTGCATGAACCAAGAGCTTAAATCATATGTATTATATGCAGACAGTAATCAAAAATTACAACGGTATCCTGGCAACAGATCCACAAATTATTAATGTGTCTTCAGTATGATCATATATCACAAAAAGCTCCACGGCTCAATATGATCCACTTCATCAAGTAGATATAAATACTTACAGCCTATTAAGTGACAACACTATATTTAAATTAAAGTCTGCTAGTTATCCAATATTGCACCAGGTATATTAATAATGCTACAACCACTGCAGCACATCATTTAAATTGTCCAATTTTCTGCTCAGCGACAGAAGTGATTCATCAAGCATATCCTATTTGTTCCGTCATGAAACAAACAACATTAATTTAATAGTCGGAAATTGCAACACTTAGCGGTGATCCCCTGGAGTTTTGAATGAAGTGTTAGATTAGATTAATGTTCTCTCCCTATGTGGCTAACCTGCGACATGGTGATGAGACGAGACTCTATCAAATTAGAGAATCAGAGGAAAATGCCTCCCGCTGTTAAAGATCTAATTATGCAAACACAATAAACAGCTTGATTGTTTGTAATGTGTGCTTTGCATAGTCTGTATATATAAATGTGCTACTGTACACACAACCATTTAGACTAGCAGGTGTGTTTCACTCATGTTGATTTGCACAGAAATACATTATTTTGAATAGGTCAATAACTGTTTGTGTGTTGCTTTTTATATCTCAGAAACATCTTGACTTATAAAAATATATGTGTTCATTTAGAGTGAAGATAATCATCTATTTACACCTTAACAGAACTTGACACTTTATTAGGATAACAAGTATAGAATCGGCTGAGGTTAGGAAGTTAATTCTTTAGTGCGAAATACGTTAATAGCCTATTAAAGTAAAGGATAGTTTTCTATGGCATCCAACAGCTTCAGCATTGTCCTTTGTCATAAGCACCGCATTTCCTGCATTGTATAACCTGCCTGCTAGCTTGCTAAATTGTTAGCATCTGCGCTAAATTGGAAACTTTTCTGACAAATATGTCCTGGAATAATTGTCAATCAAAACAATGGCATGGTTTCTCTGAAATGTAACTACTTGAAAGCCAAGCATATCAAGTGCAAAACTCAGAGGATGTGACCACAAGTTTCATACCACTCTAATGTTTTAGATCAGGGGTGTCAAACTCAATTTCAACTCGGGCCACATTAGCATCATGGTTGCACTCAAAGGGCCAGTTTTATATATAAGACTATATAAAAATAAATATATAAATATTTAATATATATAAAATAATGTATTATATTACATTATTGCCTCTGCATTGGATTATTATCGGATACGGTAATAAATTCATAATTAACTATGTCTGAAAGAAGTCTAGGGCAAACAATTGCAAGTCTCTTCAGTGCGCATGTTACAAAATGATTTAAAAAGAAAAGCCAAATTCTGGAAAAACAAATTAACTTTTTGAAAAAAAAAGTCAAATTCCGAGAAAAAAATTGAGATGCATTGTGGGACATGTAGTTTATGGGCAATGTGCTTCTGTAAAGCGGCATGTAACCGTATAATAAACATATTATATTCTTTGCAAGCTCTTGTGGGGCCACATGAAATGAAGTCGCGGGCCGGATTTGGCCCCCGGGCCTTGAGTTTGACACCCTTGTTTTAGATGAACACAAATGGTAAAGCTACAACCAGCTAATGTAAGCTAGCTGTCTTATTGCTAGCTTGGTTTAGCATGAATACTAGTGACCACATCAAGCTCTGTTCAAAGTTAAAAACTACCAGCAACAACACTTATTAGCTTTCATTGTCATGTCTGTACAGTCAATATGAAATGTGCTTAAAAGTAAATCCACTTGCTAGAACAAGTGCAGAGAAATTGGCTAGCACATAACCCCTGCAAAACAATGATATGAATAGGAGGACATATCTACATATCTAAAGTGTAAACATTTTTAATCCAACAGTGATCTCAAATGTGAAAAAGCATCTTTCCCGAAATGTTAAACTCCTCCTTCTAAAGGTTCATGCATAAGGGTTTTGTTTTGAAGTCAAATTGGTCTTAATGCTAGTGTGTCTTGCAGCTAATCTGGCAATTCTGTTTAACATTCGTTATGCAGAACATATGCTCAGACATAACATTTGAAGGATTTTGCTACATTTTATTAATTACAAGGTTGGGAAAAAATGTTTCACACACATGCTTAGTTCTATCAGCCAGTTAGTGGACGTGCCACAGATGGTGGATTTCTCATTCTGGAGGAAAACTCCATAAACGCTGAGCGAAATCTGTGCTGATTCAGCGTAAGAAAACATTTATCTTGCAACAAATTGATTCTTGATATTAATTCATGTGTTCACTCTTGAAGTGTGCCTGTGATTTAAGCCTGCCTCTTTTGTATGTCCAACTTTAATTAATTAATGTCATTCATTACTATCATTGTGGTCCAACTGATTTGGTTGGTCCATCATTTACAGAACACTCTCTCCAAATATCATCCTCTCCAGCAATGCTGACATTTGGAGAATTCTTGATTAACATAATTAGACAACTTTGATGGGAGATTTACAAAATCCCCCTTTTCTCCCATCCTGACTTGTTTCCATGCACGTCTTCCAATCTTCACATTAATGCTGTGAGTCCATGGATTAGATGTGACATTTATAAGGGCATATTTAACTGAAACATGTATAGAAACTCATAAAGATTAAACGCAAACGAGTTTACCGTATGAGCGCAATACCACACATTTTCGACTTTCTTCCCTGTCATTTTTTTTTCTCTCTCGTGTTTGTATAAAAACAAGAGCTGAAGAGAAAGACAGTGGAAAAAGAGAGAGGGGGGAAAAAAAGAGACACAGATGGACTCTGTCATGCTGTTATTTCTCTATGAAGGAGACCACGAAAAGCTCCAGCAGTTTATTGATTTTCAGAACTGCTCAGCTCTCATTGTTATCCCAGGGTGCTGAGTACTGTTCATTGGACACACGCAGCACCTCAGGCTGTGATCCCTATCTGAGAAAACCCCAGCTCTCAAGCAGCACACAACCCAGCGCCCATTCACACCCATTCATGTCTACATCTCAATAGCTTCCACTGAGGAGGTAGCATATGGGGAATTAGGGCAAACGAGGCTCATTCTCACATCTTTGAAGTCCCATCTGTGAGCAGTGGATGATGGGGAATATACTCCATTTTTTGCGAGAGAATTAGCCTGATATTCCACTGCGTCATGTTGAGCAAGAGGGGGTGTTTCAGTGGAGGTAAAAGGTTCACATCAATAAAGCAAACCCATTTATTTCCAAACCCACATTTTTGTTGATGAGGTTAAATCAGTTTGGATAAGCCACTACTTTGACATTTAGGATGTTTACCCACTTGCTACTGGAAAAAAACATCCGTAGCAGCATCATCCATCAACCTCTTTTCTACTTCTCATGCAAGACAAGAACTGAGAAATAACACATCAGAGCACTTTTGTATTGTCCACTATTCAAAATCAGGCAGCCTTTGTGAAGTGATGTCATGGCTGCTGCTCACCTTTAGCCGGGGTTTGTCTTTAATTATTGTCAGGGAGGAACACACAGCCCAGCTCATCAACTGGATAAATATTTGACCGCTGTTCCATAAATTGGCATTGGGGGTTTAATTTAACGACGCATTCTGTCCAAGCCAGACACCATGCGCTGAGCCGTGCACAGTGAATTGGCTCTCTGCAGGTGACCACAGCTCGTCTCGGCATGAGGTAAATTAAAACTCACATTTCTGTTCATGAAATGAGAGATTTCATACACTTCCTGAATTTGTCTTATTTAATTATAACCTATGTCAAAGCCTAATCTGGGAAGCTTAGGTAGGGCATCCAATTAATCAAGAAATAGGTATGTTTGTGGACTTTGGAGGAGCGTGCAGGGAAGTGTGTGTGCCTGCATATGTGTAAATCAAGACATGAATATGGGAGCATAATTGTGCTTGGTTTGTGTATTATTTGTGCGTTTGTGTTCATGTGGGTGGCTGCGTGTGTCTTTTGGTAAAATGTTATCTTCCTCAACTCCGGGGGTTTCGCTAACAGGACTCAGGGGTACGTGCTGACACCATGTGAGCAAGCTCAAAGCAGGACACACAGGCGATGAGGCGTCACGCCTTAACAAATAAGGACCCCACTGTGATTTTAGCCAGTGTCGCTTTAGCTTGGCTTATAGTTTATGCTAATCACAAATCTGCAAAGGATCATAGAAATCCAAACAGTCTGACATTTTTTGATTATCAACAAAGGCAGCGAAGGACGAAAGAAGACACCAAACTTTCAGGAGTACAACATTTGCAAATATCTAATTCATTCAGTTAATAGGATTATATGAAATTTGAAAAACAAAGCAGCTATATTGAGGCATTAAGCTGCTAATTCACAGTGGCAGTGATCACCAGCGTTTCTTACTAAGTGTGCGCCTCACGGATCAGATGACATAAGCAGCTACCAGTCATCTCTGTCACGAACTTACAACATTGCATCAATTGTCTCAATATAGCCTGATAAGTGAACACCTCTGAGCCTGAGTGGCATGTATGTAATGTAAAGTAGCATGTCATAACTCACAGTGTAAAATGTCATCATGTGAGATGTGTTTGTTCCATGTGTTGTGATGCTGGAGAAATGGAGAGGCAGCTAATTGGAGGCAGATACGGTGCTGGCATGCGTTTGAGTGCATCACTGTGTGAGTATTTATGTCCCTCATTTCAAGTGCTCTTTACATTTAGACCTTAGTTTTAAACCAGACATTCAAAAATCCTCAAAACATAGACATATGGCAGAGCAATGAGCCTGAATGATGGGTCAAACACAGTTTCTGTCCTGGTGATTCTGGCTGATTATCAATAACGTTAAATTAACCACAGATGGCTGTCACTTCTGATTTTGTATTCTTCCAGGAGCCGGCGGAAGCCATTTTGAATTCCATTGAAAGCTGTGGCGCAGGCGTCTTCTCCACATGTGGGTTTCACAATCGCACAGGCCACGTTATTAGGATAACCCTACGAGTGGGCTGTTTTTAAACGTCACTATTAATCGTCAATCGCTTGCTTTTCTCTTTTTTCATTCGAGGATACATATTTATGAAGTCTGGTGCTTTCCTGTGAACATTTGCAAGTGATTATGTGCGCTCTTCTCACTCCAAAGTCCAGATGTGCAGCTATACAAGCAGAAAGTCAGTCATTATTCAACCCCCCGCTCGGTGAGGAATAGGGTGTTTGTTTGCATTGAAACGCTAATCATGCAGTAACAGGCTTCATTCTGATCATAGAGATGTTTTTCTTTAATGAGTCCATCCAGTCAGGCCCTATTCATGTCCATTCCCCATCCAGACAGATGAAATACAAACCGCCCAACACAAAGTATGCCTCCTTTGACAGTCGGACCAATAAAAAAGTTGAATGTTTTGATCAGACAGCCTCAAACAATCCTTTACTTAGAGAAAAAAAGGACTTACCATAATGCTATTAATCATGTGAGGGCGTCAGGGTTCAGCCGGTGTCACGGTCAGCTTCAAAAAGCCTTACTTATTAAGTACTACTCATTCTGTGTGGACCGGTGTGTGAAATCTTTGAAGGTTTGATCAGGTACAGGTGCCACTTCTTGCTGTTCAAAGCGACACCTCAACTCTTTAGCCTGGCCATTAAAGCAGACGCGAAGGCCAACGCGGGCCAACTTTTGCATTTCTATTAGAATGGTAGCCCGCTAAGGAATACGCTTGTTAGAGATAATTACAGATATTCTGTCCTGCAGCCATTTCCCTTTTTCACTGGAGTTCATGCAAAAAGTTTTACGCTGTAACAAAAAACAAATGTGGTTAGCAGGAAGCTAAAGTTTCAAGTTACTGATGAATATGAAACAAAACTTAACTTTAAACAATAGTGTGTTAAAGGACTGTTTTTGTTATATATAGAATGTAAACATTCACTGTATTAAATACTATGCTCGGTTTTATCCCAAGATCAATAAGACGGCTGAAGTCCTGAGAGGAGCTCTAGTGTCATGACTTACATGTGTTTATAGCAGCTAATAGTCCATATATACATTACACAATAAACTGTATTTCATTATACTGCACTGTATCTAATCTTGCATTCAGTTTTATCTGATTCTATTTTACATAAATAAAGTTGACTCATTCCTGCATTGCACTTGCACCATTATGTCACTTGCTTTATTGCCTTGCTTCGTATGTCTTAAGTGTTTTGTATGTTATATTCTTGGAGGAGTCTGGGACTTAAGGTTTCCATTGCCACGCTGAAGTTGTTGTGCAATGTGCATATAACAATAAAGCCTTTGAATCTTAAAGACTGAGAATGCATGGATTTCTGCAGTGTTTTGTGTGTGTGTGTGTGTGTGTGTGTGTGTGTGTGTGTGTGTGTGTGTGTGCGTGTGTGAGCCAAGAAAAGCCACAAACAGAGACGCTTGTTTGTTTGGGGCCTGTTTCCCTTCTTTTCTGGGCAAGAGGAGGATTAGGCCCTGTTGGCAGCGTGTGCACCGACTGAGCCGGCGCTTCTCTTCTCCACCACACACTCCAGCAATCAGGCAGGATGCCAAACAAACAGATGAAGTCAACAGAGAGACGTTTCCTTGTGTCTTCTGAGATGTGACTGCAACAGATGCAACACTGACACCGACGCTTGACACAGTGTGACAGCCTACTGTGTCTACACAGCCGGCTCCACTTTGACTTATTTTGAAAGGAGGGAGTAGTGTGGTGGTGTTTGGGGGGCGGGGGGGGGGGGGGGGGGGTTGACACTATGCACATGATCACACACAAGATAATGTTTGTCAGCAGCAACAGCGATGTCACCATGTAAAAGAGACAAAGAGAGACACCCGGGGTTGATTTCACGGTGCAGTCATGCTGCGTGTACACTTCTCAAAATATTTCCATATGTGGTGGTGGGGGGCTAGGGGTGGGGGGCCTTGGCAGTCAGTTTATCGAGGTGCAAGCAGGCTTTGATTTGCTCTGTGCATGATTCAATCTCTGAGGTGAACTATGGCCATTACACACTGCAAGGTCAAAATCCCATTACTTAAATGCAATTTTATCCATGATTTTTTTTCTCACAGGCCCCATCTCTCAAATATATCTTCACATCGCCACCCAGATAGGCAGGCCGAAAGCACTGCATGCTGGTTAACAGAGTTCTTGGCTTTGAGCAGCTCTAGGGGATGGAGTGAGGGAGTATCTGTATCCAGGTAATTACAGTATGAGGGGCACAGAGGTCCTCTGTGATTACACATCAGCCCTGTAATGGATTCAACACTTATAGACGGAGAGAGAGAGGGAGACGCATTCCTTACCTTCCATTTGCTAAAGCAAGGGACGGGCGGGTGAGAGCAGGCAAGGTGGGGCGGGGTAGGTAGGTATATCTGCAAGATGGATTACGTGGGGTTTGCCGAGTTCAACATTGACACAGATTCATCGTAAATCATTATGCTGGGGACCCGGAGTGATTTCTGCATTAGTAGCAGAAAATGGAGTTCAGCCAGTCAATGAGGGAGGGCATATTTCACATCAATCACCTCCACACTCTCATGTTACCAAGGCTTAAATCTCACTTATACTGCTACCAATAGGGTTCAATGGCTATGATGGCAATCAGCAAGATACTGCACTAACAATAGCATGCTGACTACATATAGAAGACACAGCATGGGGCTCTTCCCGCATTTATTTAAAGTGAATTATGTATTCTTGAAATTATGAAAAGTAGAAAATGATGAAGGCACTAAAGAGGTGGTTTTAGATTTTAATGCACGCTATATTTATAGTTGTTGAAACTTTTTAACTCATGTTGGCTAACTTTCTTGCAAGTATTTTTTCTCCTATTTTCATAGAGATAGTGTAAGCCGGGGACACTGAAGGGCCAATGAAGCTCACATTCTCAGACAACATAATGTAAATAATCCTATAGAATAACCTTAATTATGTTTGTGCTAAATGATACCCTTGGGAGTTTTAACTTCCCACCTTTAGCCCAACTCGACCCCTTTAAAACAAATCTAAAAAAAAAAAAATTGTATTTAGGATATGGAAGGGGTAGAACTGCTTAAAAAGTTATATCAACACAACATTAATTATAGAGCAAATGCAAATACACTGTATTAAACCTTTTTTGTTTTAAACTGGGGTATCAGGTTAAACAGAAATATGAATAGAATGTTGATATTCTCTGTAGCAAGCTTGTGATATGTCTCATGAGTTCAGTTATGATGTTTATAATTCATTCTAATAAAATGTCATAAAGTCAAACTGATAAAACAATCCAACGTGTCTTTATTGAGCTGTTAAAGAGAGATGTTAAATCATATTAAAAGTTTTAAATGAATCATGTGCAGGCACTAAAAGACTGAAGAAACACACATTTCCACTGAATTACATTTTGATTAACTTTGAATGGTTTTTATCTGATGTCACTGTTTGCTTTATACATCACTAATGTCACTTTACCTTGTAATGTGTGTCTCTAAATGGTCTTGTATTAATATATTGAGTATTCAATTATTATTTTAGTTTTACATACTTCATTTTTCACAATGTTTCTGTATTGCTGGCCTGCAACACGCATATTCCACAATGGGAATCAATAAAAGCATGATCATAAGCATTAAGCTAAAAATAAATTAAAGTCACGTACAAAGTTGAATTAGTCACTTGAGGCTACCAGAACCAATTGGGTTTTTATATTTTATTTGAAATATCACTTCACTTAGTTTTCGTTCTCTTCCTTTGTTTTTACCGGTACGTCAAAAATAATGTATGATGTTCATATATTATCTTGAAACAACTACATGCTGGTTTCAAAAGTACAGGGCCACATGTGATTTTTTTTTAATGAGATCAGGCCAAGATTTTTTGTTTATTCTGAGATTAAAGCCAGAATGCTGACTGTAAAATGTCGAAAAAAAAGTCACTATGGCTCTAATCGTCTTCCATATAATATTTAAAACGTAGGAAAAATAAATAAACGTTCTCTTTTTAATAACACCTGCAATTACCCTGTATAGCCCAAAAGTAGGCCTCAATGTAATATTTTTGAACGATATGTTTTAATTTAGCGTTTTTGAATGTAGAATACACATACAAAGTTACATTTATGGACCTTTTCTTTTTTTTTTTTTTACTTTTTCCTAACTTTATTTGTTGGGAGACTTGTTGAGGGAGGGCTTTGTTCACTTCTCTGCCGCGAAGGGAAGCAAAGAGAGAGAAGAGAGGCTGCACTGCAGGAATCCGGATATGATGCAAATGTTTGAGACGCAACTATCAGAAAACTACTGCACGTCGAAAGTGTCGCGCGAGGAGTATTATTGTTAACATCTGGACAAAGTGGGACTGGGACACGCGCTGACTGCTAAACTTTCCGTTAAAAAAGTTTCTGGTCGCTTCTCTTTCACCCTTTTTTCGTCTTTTCTTCCCGAGAAAGAGTTGCAGGGAGGAAGGGAGGATGGGAATAAATTACATTTGAAGCGAGGGAGTTGTCATGTTTGAAAGGTAAGTCATTCTTTATAAACACTATGTCCGCTTTAGCTATAAACAGCACTTACCTTGACGCTTTTTTTGATAAAGAAAAAGGGAAGTGTGGGAACTGCTCATGGAGTCTTTCAGCAAGTTTATGTAAGAAGCGAGAGAAGGAAAATTTCCACTAAGTTTTTACTGCAGCTCGACGTCACTTTTCTCGCTGTGTGAATAAGCAGACGGCTGTCTCAAGTTGACACGGTGTTGCTTTGTGTCTTCAGCTGATGATGAGACATTGGTTTGAGGGCTGAGGGAAAGGAGGAACTTCTTCTGCGGCTGTGTGTGTCCCAAAAACACGACTGTCTCATGTCCAAGGAGACTGTCCTGACTCCGGATGGGCCGGGAGGGCCAGGGAAGGGTCCTCAGCAAGAGACAAGTACCCTGCTGTCAGCCTCACAAGGTAAGGACACACAGGATATGCCACACATCACTGTCAGGGGAAATAAGTTACATTGAGGTGACCAAGGTGCGGTTTGGGGCTCCTAGGGGGCAACAAAAAGGTCCCAGAGTTCATATAACAAGATGTCATTTAACTAATATTTCAGTAAGTGGTAAGAAAAGTGTTTCCTAAAGTGTAAATACGTCCAGCTATGCACCAATTCACACCTATTAGCATATTTCTACTCTCATGCTATATAATGCACTGCTCATGTGTAGACTACTTGAAGTTCTCTCTTGTGAATGTTAATGTAGTTTCTCTCCCTGCTGCCAATGCACTAGCTATACATACGAGTGACATCTATGGTCAAGAACTCATGTTGCTTATAAGGCCAAACATGTCAATTTTTCAGTGACCACTTTCACCGTTTACTGGTGTGTATGGAGCATTTGAAGGCCAGCTTTGGACAATATCAGCCTTGTCTTTTTAAATGATATTCATGTGATTTTAAGTACACATCAGTATCTGTGCTCCAGTGTTAAGCCTTGATAATGTTTTTGCTTTTTCCTCAATAAAGTCTGAAGAAACGCCCTGGTGACTCTTAACAGCAACCACAGCCAATTATACTTTTTAATTAACTTTCTAGTTGCCCCTAAGATTATCACATGTAAAATAAGCTTACCCCCACACCCCCTTTTTTCATTTTTCTTCAAACAAGCAATGAACCATTAACCATCCTATTTATACCAAGCATCATTATGGCACTGTCAAAAAATAGCAAAGTAGGACAAAGTAAGCAATCACTGGGGCTGCTGGATTGCGAATGGATTTCCGCTGGACCTTCAAAGGCGCTTGTAGTTAAGACTGGATTTCCCCTCTCAGGGGACTGTGGATGTTCTGAGAATAGAGCAATTTATTTCTAACGGATCACTAAATACTGCGATGCATCACACAGTACTGCTGCGAACACAACTCTGCTACCATACTGTACATCATCTCCGAGCTGAGATATGTGCCATATCTATCTAGGGCTGCTAGCCTGCGCCCATCCATTCCACTCCCCCACCCATCACTGCTTACAAACAGAGAGTGTTGCAGCATTGTAACAACTGCTTCAAGCTTTAGTAAACAAGATTGCTAGGTTTTGCTGAGTCATTCTTCCCCATTTTTTTCTTTTTAGAATCACAAAAGTGACTCATGAGGCGGTATGTTACTGAAAAACGTGCAAGCTATGAGAAAAACGTCAGCCAATGAAAAGCACCTGGCTCGTAAGCAGTGAATAAAGTCATTGTGGAAGGTTTATTTCCTGAACAAAGCAGCAGTGTGCAAAGCGTCAGCAAGTCTTGAAGTCAAAGACAGGGCTTAGAGAGATGAGTGAAACTGTGTTTTTGCACAGCTATCGGGCCTCGAGTCTTTGCCCACATACTTTTTCCAATTTAGATGAATGCAGACTTCATGGCAGTAAATAGAAGCTTGGCAGGTAGAGCGCACCCGGGAGAAGAAGGAGAGAAAATGAGATCCAGAGCTCTGGCAAGGCCTTTACCTGAACCGCCCCACCATGTTGAGCAACCATTTGCCTGGCAAAAGAAATACCTCTGCACCTCAGCCTCGTCCAGCTGTCTCTGACATTTTGTCCACTTAGGCTGACCCTGTAAAACGTTACATCCCCATGGAGGAATGGCTGTAATGCACCTTCATTTCAAACAGTTGAGCTCCTAATAGAGTAACATTACATGAAACAACCTCTCTTTCTTTGCCACATAAAACCTTTCTGTTTAACTTTCTGTTCAACATGCTTTCCTTCTTATAGTCTTTGTCCGTGTTTAACTGTAAATGCTTGTGATCCTCAGATGCCTGTGACAGTGAATCGTCAGGAAGAACAGCATCTCAGAGGAAACCGGACGCTGGAGGACAAAGTCACGTGACCGAGGAGAAGTCTACTTATGGCGAGCCTGGAAGAAGTACGTTTTAACAACCTGGAACAGCTGCGGGCGAACAGCATGGTATCTTGGTGTTATTTCGAACGATAACCAACACCGAGCCGTTTAATAGGGAGCGAGTGGAAATGATTAACATATTTGAGCTTTTTCATAGTCGGGTAGTTAAGATTAACTGCGGTGGGTGTTTAGCAATTAAACATTTAGATGATTCTAATTTAATCTTCCAACTGTTGAGAAAGTTGTTACGACATTCGCACAGGGTCAGATGGCCAAGTCATTATTAGCTTTTCTCAAGTAGAAAATCCAGCACCAAAACGAGTGATAGCATGCTCTGTCTTTCTACCATAAGGACTCTGCTTCCAGATGTTCCAGTGTTTTGGAAGAAGGGAAATCCTGTTTGTGGTTCTGGCATCGACAACTTTAACGCACTGATTGCTTCTTAGCCACAATGTTTTCCCCCGTACCAAACATTTACCTATTGAGGAAGAATTGTTCCAGCTTCAGCGTCACACTAAGTCAACATCCTACCATTAATCTACTTTATTTATCATGTGTCTGCTGGTTTTTCATTGTAAAATAATAGTTGGCTTTTTCCTGCATCTCATAATCTGCTTTTATAACTTGGGAAAGTTTGGCAACCTGTATTGTAACTCTAATAATCACATTGTTTTATGCAAATGTCCTGACACAAGGAGGTTTTACAAAACAATTATTTGGCGTTGAACTCCTCGAGTTAACAGCAGGTCTAATTAAGTCTCGATGCACTCTTGCTCACTTAAATGACTTGATACTGAGCTATGGATTGCAGGTCACAAAGAGAAACCGGCTGAAAGCTTTGTGTGTATTTTATTGTTCTTAAAAAGAGTGAGTTGTGTCAGCAAAGGCTAATAGCAGCTGATTGCTTCCATCCGTGTAAGTGTCTAGCTAGAATAAGGATTGTGTTTGACACAACACTTCTTTTGTTTCTAGCTTGTTAACTTTTCCAGGGCGCTTTTTTCCTGCCTTTTTTTTTGGAAGGCTTAATGACTTGCCAGTGGCTTGTTTACTGAATCGGCACAGAAAAGAGATTCAGTTGCAAAAGGAAAAAAGAGATTTTCTGTCAAGAGGTCTCTCTTGCTTGGCAGGTGTGTGGAGTATTGCACTTCTGGAGGGAAGCATGCTTTTCTTTCATCTCAGCAGATAAGCCCCTGTGACAACAGTTTTGCGTTTGTAATTGATGTCACCCCCCCCTCTGCAACACACACACACACACTGTCTGTCTGTCTGTCTGTCTGTAAGGGAATTTTAGAGGAAGGCAGATATGCCACTTCACTTTTAAGAGAGTTACAAGAACATAAATAGTCATGTCAAATACAGGCAAAACCCCCAAAGGTGCTATAATCTTTGTTTCATGTTCCTGTGTCTGACTGTGGTTGAATCAAAGCTGGGAGTTCTTACATTAAGGGGGGCTCAAGTTAACCTATTAGTGTCGTAGTCTCACTGTGGTTGAGGTGACCAATCGGATTGCTCGATGGCAGGAGTAATTGAGAGCCCTCCTCACAGCAGAAACAGGAAATCAATAAGAAATCATATGCCTGCGTACATCCTGGCCCCTCGCTGTTTTTTCCGCCCAATCCCCCGCTGTCTGATTGAGAGCTTGTGTACAGTATGCGGACGGCGACTTTTCACAACAAGAGGAAGTTTGTTGTGACGTTGTAAAAACAGCGTATATCCTATTTCAGCTATGATAACATTGTTTTGACAAGCTGTCTTTTTAACCGGGTCCCCTTAAAGAAGCAACGTAGACTTCAGCAGGCCTTTTCAGGAGAGTACATTAAACACTGTGGAACTGAACCTAATGAATCATCGAGTGTGACCTAAGTAGCTGAAATGTTAATGAAGGGAGTATCATAAATTCACACGAAGTTGCAGTGCGGTGATTACCCCTGTGCCAACCACTGCGGCTTGTTAAACGAATAAACTAAGTCAAATCCTGCCCTTCCTGTTAGGCCCCTGTCAGTGAACGGTTCCTCTGTGGCGCTGCCATCCTGGGGGAGGAGGGAGAATCTTGTGGGGGAGACAGACATTCCTCAAGAGACCGTTCTGGGTTTTCAAGCAGCTGATATCTCCTGCAAACAGGGCCTTGGCTCTGCAGCTCCTGCCTCAGAATAAATTGCCACCACCCAGCACCAGTTTTAGGAGTTTAATCGTCAAATTATTCAACAAATTGTCAAATACTTTCGTTTTTCTGAACGCTTCTGTAGTTGATAACCTTACTAGCTTCCTAAGAACAGGTCTGTTTTTTTTTTTATCTGAGGTTGTAGTGAGAAAGGAAGGTCAAATAACACAACTCTTTTTCTTTTCCCTTTTAAAGGAAAGACATTAGTCTAGCCTTTGTGTGAATCCCTGATTGGACTCTTTAGTGGCACACTTTCAAGGTTATTACCTGTACGCAAAATTGACCTTTTAGAAGTGAATTTGTGACCCCTAATAAATGCAGTAAAAGGGATTGTTTAACGGGGGAGTGTCTCATACTTGCACCTCTCTTTGCCGGGAAAAGATTCCTTGACAGTGCAACAATTAAGATTTATATACAAAACCATAAAGTGTTATGGTATTAGACAGTTGGCAGAGTAAGACTAAGATAAAACAAAGGGAAAGTGCCCCTTCATCATCATTTTCATTATCACTGCTGAACTATAAGTATTGAATCAACATTCAGTCACACTTTGCCTCATGTATATTCCAAAGTTACTTTTTAACCTCATGGCAGTTTTTCTTTTCACAGAATGTTTCTTTTCCGCCATAGTAATTGTTGTTATTCAAGATTCAAATCTTTATTGTAATCCTCAGAGCCCTGTCTCTGCAGACATAATGTGTCTAAGGCCTATTATAAACGGACCCATCATTTTCAAGTGATTACTAACCAGTGGGTCATGGAATCAAAAACGGTATAAATAGGGTGAAATGCTAGTGTAGGGGTTGATTAAAATGCCCATTGTAATTCTACCTCTGTTGTAATTATTTTCTCATTGTCTTGGTGCAGATAGATTTCATATGGGACATTTCAAGTGTGCTCATTAGCATATTTTACCCAAGTGCCCGAGCCTATTCACTGTTCATTTTTTTTGAAGATATTCAAAATACTTGAGCCAAATGATTAGATATGCATACCTCAATTCATGGTTGCGGTCTTTCAAGTACTTCTGTAAGATACCATGCAACATATATGGATTTTAATTGTGGAGGAAGACTGTGTTTTTGTCTAATTGTTTTTTGCAGGGAATTAGAATCTTTATTATAATCTTTCAAAATCCCGTTTAGACCAATTGACATTGCGTCTAACAGTTTCTTTTGTGCTGTGGTGGAATACATATTCAGACATTTTACATTAATGAAAGTAGCAATAGTATAAAACTACTTTTAGATATTTTCTGTAAGGGGTCGGCAATACATAAATACTTGATATTGTGATATGAGACATTTTAGGTTGTAATGTTGCATAGGTGCTGTCTTTTGCTGGTCACACATATTTAGCTATTCTATGATTGTACTTTTTAACACTGAGTTGTTTTACCAAAAACAAATATATGTTTTGGTATATCTGTAGAATACACATTTGTATATCTCTGCAGCTCCACAATACTTATTCAAAATGATATTTTAACACATATTAATTCTATTGTGCTTTCTGCAACTTGAATATTGCACAACGAATAATTGTGCAGCCCTGCTTTCTATATTGTTGATTACTTTAATCTTTAATCATGCACTAAATTGTATGCTTCAGTTCTACACTAGTGTCATAGTCTTTCACAAGCCACTCACCGAGAGGGTGAGAGTCAGTCAGTTCAAATGAGAGTGGTGCAGGGGGGATTACTTGGCCTCTAACAGGGTTTTGGCTTCAACATTAAGGTTAAAACCCTTTTCTATTACTGAGATCTGTGCTGATGTTGCCCCTGCAGCCCCGACCCCCTCGAGCATCCTTGCCCCCTTCGTGTTTGCAGGTTCAGTGCCTCTCTGCTAGGTCATTCTGTCAGGCCCCCTGATCAGTGGCCGGGGACCGGGGGTTGGCTCCCGTCCAGACTCACAGACAGCCGCTGCCGACACAGGCTCTGGCTACTGCGACACCCCCCTCTCCTCTCTCTCTCTCAGGCTAGAGCTAAAATCGATACAGGCGTCTCCGTGTTTAAGAAGCCACTCAGAGGCAGACGAGCACCTCTGTCCCGAAGGCTGATCTCTCAGCTTAAGGCCCTGATTGGCATCCCGAAGATGCGAGGCGCTGACCCACAGCTGTCCCATTAGCAGAGGGTTAATGCTGAGATTGATACTGAGCAAATAAAGGAACTAGGTGTGGGGGTGTTTTGATAGACTGTCTATCCCCTCTCTGACCTGGAGACGGACCTCAGTTGTTTTTGGGGCTTTTAAGGAGTGGTACTGCCAGATCTTCGACTCCACAATGCTGCGTTTGTGGATCTGTCGCAGATGCACACTGTATTTATCCCGGAGTGTGTGGCTGCCTCTCTGTCTGCATGTGTGTGTATTTGTGTACAAGTGTGCGCATGTGTAAGTCTGCGCGCCTGCCGTTGAATTTCAAACAAGTGAGTTTCCTGTGGAACTTCTACTTCAGCGAGGAGATTTTGAAGCTGGTGGAATATTTGAGTCATCGACGTAACTGAAACTGAAAACTCCCCTCTTTCCCTCCCCTGGCTTCACCCCCTCCCGTTCGCTCCTGCTCTGTTGCTCCGTTTTTGTTTTGAGTCTTCGGCGAAGAGAGGGTGGAGCACGTTTTTTGGGAGCCTGGCAGCTCCCTCAGGCCTGCTCCGAGTCACGTCATAATTGATCTTTCTAGAGATGGTGGTAGCTAGCCGTGTAAAACCTAAATCCGTGCAGCTTTTTAAAGATACTGCACTCACGCATTCGGCTGACTTTTTACTTCACTCTTTGCTCTCCTCTTGCATGGTAAGAAACAGAGGAGGGAGAATAAAAGGCATTTGACAAAGCTTAATGCTGAAACAGGCTCGTAAGGCACCATTTAGTGTCTCTCACAGCAGCCAGGTGGGGAAGCTTTGAACGCTCCGTAATGCCTTGCGTTCTGCTACATTAGAAGCACTCAAATTAGCACCATGCCAAATTCCACACAAACAGCGAAGAGACCGGAGACTTCTGTGGTCGCAGCTCGGGGGGTGTGGGGCCGGGCCCTGTATGAACGGCGTCCCCTCCACATGATTCATGTAAGAGAAAATGGCATCTCATTGGGCCTTCTCAATGATTTAGATAGCAGTCGGACATATTCATCTGGGAAAATGTTCCGTTTTGAAATCAAAGGATAATTGATGACCCCCTTCCCGGCACACACACACTCACACACCTTATGCATGAGTACGCTGAGAGTTTCATGTCGTCAAATCAAGCTCTTGTCTTTCAAGTTGCCTTTGCTACTGTAAAATGTAATTAAGCAGAACAAGGTCCGAGGGGGTTATTTTTTCCACTCAATCAGCAGCAAAATTTGAAATTAGTAAATCCCTGACGCCCTGCTTCTCTCTTTGTTGAGTGGAGGCGGTGGCGGTGCTGGTAAAAGGGGGGGGGGGGGGGAGATATTATTAAGCTCTGTCTTCACGTGTCACTTCCCCTTCAGCAGGTTGTTGGAGCCAAATTTGAATGACTGTCACAGAGAATTAAAACAGGGGCGGAAAATAAGTGTGTCACCACTGTAAACGAGCTGAGCAATATTGACTGAGTGCTCTGGAATGAGATGGGGGGGGGAAACCGGACAAAAATGTGATGTTTCCTGCTTAAATGAGATGCAACACTATGTGATCAGCCGTGACAGGTGAAGACAGCTAATAGAGTTCTGTGGCAGGTTACACACCCACACACACACATACACGCAGAGCCTGTCACTTTTGCTGATGAGGATCCAATATCATAGCAGGTAATTTAGCCATCCTCAGCGGTCATCATCATCCGTGCCAACCGCCAATCCTCGTCATTTTATCTTGGATAAATACAAAACAATGTGTGTTTGAACTGACAGGGTTGCTCTGTGATGTCCGGAGTTGTTAAATATCTGTTGAAACAAGTGACATTTCCGTTAGCCCGCGTCAGGCCGCCGTCCATTCTATGTAAACAGATCGAGACAACACCATAGTTTTTTCTCATTCTTTCACCGAAGGAGTCGTGTTTTCTAATCAAACGCTCGTTCTTGGTCGCCAGTTGACATGGCCAATTTGCTCTAATTTCACACCGCTGATATCTGCATATGGACGCTCATCACAGTTTGTGGGTTTTGTTGTGCTGGGACACTTGAATGATGATCCTGTCCTTTACGATGCGTCCCTTTTTCTAGACAATAAAGAAAGTCCTTGTCCCGTAGTTTGGAAGGTCAAACGGTAAACGAGGCTTTGATATGCCCAAGGAACATTTCAATCAGAGCCCTTTGTAATAACATTCATTGTACTATTTTCCTCTCTCTCCCCCCCTGTCCCCCTCACTCTCTCTGCACTATAATTCCCCTGGTTTTGCGTCTATAAATAT
This sequence comes from Harpagifer antarcticus, assembly GCA_902827135.1. Taxonomy (NCBI): domain Eukaryota; kingdom Metazoa; phylum Chordata; class Actinopteri; order Perciformes; family Harpagiferidae; genus Harpagifer; species Harpagifer antarcticus. The sequence continues at coordinate 2,517,912 of CADEHL010001077.1, forward strand.
GGACAGGGAAGATGTATAATTTCTAATGAGAAAATATATCCCTTTGGATTGAAAGGCAGGGGCTGTTCCGCACGCTGCTGTTTGTTAGGAGGAGAGATGATACCTCAGGCTGTTTTGGCAGAGAGAGGAGGGGGGGGGGGGTAGGAGTGGCGATGGTGCTGCTGGTAAGAGGAGTCTGGCTAGGTCATTGCACATTTACAAATTAGCATTTCAATCATGCAGGTACATGGCCAGCCGAGCAGAAAATATACATGTTTTTCTAATACAAGGCGCAAAAAGATAAACAAAACACTAGCCGTGTTAATAGAATTAGCATTTCAGAGCTAACTGTCAGTGTGCCCACTGTTGTTTGGGACTCGTCTCTAAATATATAGGTGCCTCCGCATAGGCGTTCATATTCTATTCAGTGTTAACTCCCAAAGTCGTAGAACTGTGTAATAACGGCTATTAGGAGATAAACACAAGATCTGGATTGTGGTGTTTATTTGGCTGACATGATGTGACATTTGAATAACTGTATGCTCTGTCTATGATGGGCATTCTAATAAGCCTATGCAAACACCTCTCCTCTCCTCTCCTCTTCCTCTCTGTCTCAGGGGCATTACTATTAAAAAGGAGTGAGCTTTAGAAACGGCTTGTGTGGTTGTTCAATCCGCTGCCTGCCTTACCTGTGACTCGCGGCGGAGCAGTGTGCAAATGAGAATCTCCATACTGCCCCGTTTGACCTCTGTGTTATATTTTCATGTTCTCCACTATTTTAGAATTCTTGTTTATACAGCTCTGATTCAGTTGACATGCATGTATGCATATTCCTTCCTGGTAGGTCTGTGTGTACGTGTGTGAGATCTAGCAGGCTTTTGACATACTGTACATATATGTATGTACTGCTCCTCTTTTCTACTGTCTTTTGGGTACATTTTCCAGCTCCCTCCTGTAGGACCTATTTTTTGTGACAAAAGCGGAGGTGTTTATATACTCAGTTTTACATACAGAGCGCACAGCTCCGGCGCTCTCCAGGCACTCCGGTACTCGGTCCCTGTGTGGCGCAGCCACTGAAGACTCGGTGACAAATGGCAATTATATTTGTGTGTTCTTCATGAATCCATCAAACACTGGCCTTTTAAAAATGCTCCCCAGATATTTGAGGCTGTCAGCTACTACTAGCTGGGACCAAATTGGGATGCTGCTTAGACAGTCAAGAAGCACTCACCCCCTAGTTTCCCCTGTGATGTGTGTGACAGCGTGTGTAGGGGGATTCCATGTTTTATTCAACTACAAATGTACACTCTCAACAGTTGTTGATGTGCTCGAAATAGGGCGGTTACAAGTCCAATTTGAAGTGTGTGTGCGCATATGTGTGTCCATTTCTTTCTCCCAAACATGGTGTTTTAATGCAACCTGTCAGGTAGTGTGTTTTCAGTTATCTCAGGACACACACCCTTCCTTCAAAACCTTGCAACTGTACAGCTCGGAGGATTTAATAAAACTTGCTGGGAGTTTTTCGTATCAAATTTTGATGCCGTTTTAGTTTCATATAAACTATGAACAATGCAGCAGCAGAAGCTCTGTCAGGATTCATTAACAGACAACACACTCGTACTTGCATTTATTATCAGAATCCTCAGATGTGGTGTTGAACTGTATTTCAAAAAATGCCATTAAGGACATATATTATCATGAATATTAAAACTCTAACCTAGTAAAAATCTATACGCATTATCATTTTATTAATTTCTTTGATGCACCAACCAACCAACCAGCCAGCGTAGCATACTTCCAACAGGGGCGATTGTATTTCTGCTTTCTCTCATTATGTCTTCATTTGTCTCACGGTGACTGTACAAGTCTGTCATTGCCATCTTTTGACAGTATCATCATTATCATGATCAATGCTTATGAATATTACTCCATCGTGTCCATTCATCTCAGTCACCGTGTTCCTCAGGATAAAAATAAAGAGACAGTGTAAAGCCTCCAGGAACCTTCCACTGGGGCACTCTTCAGCCCAACTCCAACCACTTTTTAGGACTTCAGAAACCTGAGCCGCCGCTTACATATGTGGTGGTTTCTTAATAACTATTTATGCTTTGGCAAATTGAAAGCTCGACATCCTCAAATGGAAAGGTAATTATACTTCGGCCTTTTTGTGCTTGAACATGTGTTTATGTATGCTAGTTCGTTTAACCTCAATGTGACAGAGCAGTGTGTATTTATGCAAGACGATATGGGTGATTGATTTAAGGAACCAACTTCTAGATGGGAGTTTTGCTGTGTAGTATTGACTTAAAAATACTCAAGAAACAGGTGAATTATCATTACGGTACGGTGTTAGCTGTGAGTTTGGCTAAGTCTGTGTGTGCAAATTAGTTTGGAGTGCTTTCTGTGCATTAAAACACATGGCTACATCTAAGGAATTAAATAATTGGAAACACAAACAGCGGGATTAGAACAGTTAGCTTGCTGATTTTTTATTTCTGGATTCTGCAAATGTTAAAACATACATTTGCAGATTGTAATCTAACCTAGTAGCAGAAAAAATCTCTTATAGTTTGCCGAAAAGCTAACGTTTGGTCTGCAACATCAAACAGTCATTTGGGAAAAAACCGATGTCCTTCATGCCTCTCCATCCTGAAGTGACTGATGTCGGATACCTAATAGTGAAATAATCCATTTGAAAGAAAACTTCTCCTTGAAACGCCAACAATCTTCCTTGGCTAACCCAAGTAGGACCCATATTGTTGATATGCAGATCACCCTACTGCTGTGTGTGTAACTAGCCTCCCTTATGATAATTGTTTGCCAAGCATTAAAACCAAAGGCTGTGGGAAGAAAAACATGTCAAGTTGCAGCTGCCAGCGCTAAAAGTGAAGAACAACAACAGATGTAGCGTTCTCCGTGTCTCCTTGTTAGCAAGCTTTCAGTCTCTCTCCACATTATCATGGGCAGGCTGCGAGGCTTTTGTCTTTTGGAGGAGAAAATCCATCAACCTGGTCTTAAATCACTGCATAATGAATTCTATCGTGTGCTACCCAGTTGTCTAATTTCAAATTGCGTGGAATCCTGATCCCTAAAGTCTATTTGTTTACAGAGGCTGCATGCAGAAGCCCGAATGAGGAGAAGGCAGAAAAGCAGTGTGTATTTAATTGCTTTGTTTTACATCTACATTCACGTCCGGCCTCTCCCAGGGTGATGTGTTGTTAAAAAGCGCCAGGCCCCGGTTCCCACACTCTCTCTTGTTAACCGTAATTGCACTTGTTGGTGAGCTGCGGAAGGAAAAGAGAGATGGAAAAAAATGACCGGCATCGTATTAAGTTTCTGTTTTTGTCCACGTTTGTTGTTTTTTGGACAGCTGCATGAGACAGCTGTTAGAATAGGCCAATACGTTGCTCTAGACAGCATATATTTAACGTATACACAACGTATAGGAAACGGAATAGAAGCACGGTTCACACAGACAGACTTAAAAATAGATGAATAATTCACAAAATCTGTAGTTGAGCGTGCACTGGTGGCGCGTGCACATGCTCAGCGGCTCTGATGTGGAGGAAGGTAACGCAGGAGTAGGTCCCAGTAGAGCTGCATGTGCAGGTGTTCCTCTCACCTCCTTTACTCACTCACATCCTTCGCCTTCTTTCTTATCAGACAGGTCGCTGTCTCCTGACTTTCTGTGGCTGTCACACTCACACACACTTAGAAAGGCCATCTCTGAGCGTTCAGAGGAAAGGAGATCATTACTGTTGCAGACAGCAGCTCTTTTTGTATATGCACAGTATCACAGGTTTTCTTTCTCTTTTTACTCTCGTTTCTCGCACACTGACTTAACTCGCCTGCTCCCACAATCGCGTGTCTGCCTACAGCGGTGGCTTTTGTGAACCTGTCACATATACGCATTCCTATATCTCTGCGCTCCCTTCTGTCGGTCCGGGTTCAAGTGTTTGCCATGTGATCGATATGATCATGTTAGGGAATGGTGGCAAGATTTGCTGAGAGTGATTTAGCCGAGAGTGGTGCGTCTCCATTACCGTGTTCCCTTTGAACATCACAAGCTACAGTGACTTTATATGTGAGTGAAAGGTATGAAGTGAAAGATGCCTACAAAGTTCTCTTCAGTTAAAATAAAGTTACGGGGTTATCACGCCATCAGCATAAGGGTAAAAGGAATCATCTTGCAATAAATAGACATTACAAAGTAAGTTATGAAAGTAAAGCAGTGGTTCCTTTCATGCTCTTATTGAAGTATTGTCCTTTATGTTCCCATCTTACATATTAAAAGGGAAAACGGGCAGATGTATGTCATGTTTCAAGGTCTGCACAATTTAAAATTGCACCAAAAATATATGAAATTGATCATGATGTGATTTTTAAGAGGATCTGCACCAGAATGTTTTATTAAGTCTGGAAAATAGGATTTGTAGGTTTGGATATCTCTGCTGCGACACAATATGCTATTCAAAATGGTATTTAAAAAAATATTTAACCTTCATTTAGCTTGGTGCGATTTGAATATTGCACAAATACATATTGTGATTTTGAGTAAAGTTTCAAATAATTGTTTAGCCTTACTGTAGGCCTCTATGTTTTCTATATTCATGTTTAGACTGTCCTACCTTAAGACATTGAGCTTGCAGCTAAATAAATACAAGTAAGATGAAATGCAATCACTTAACTGTCCTTAAACCTGATGTGAGTAGATGTCAAAGTCAACTTGTCAATCTTTCAGTTTGTGTGTACAGACGGAGAGATCGGAATACCGTTTCCCACAATCCTGAATACAAGTACATGAAACTACACATCTAATGGTGCTTTTCCACTGCAGCGCCCGGCCCACTTTTCCACTCGGGGTAGTTCCGGCTCAGGGCTACTTCTTCACCTTTTTTCTGGCCCTCCAAAATCGAGGTTCTTACCGGGCCAACAACCGGGCTGAATATGCTAAACTGGTGACGGAAACTCTCTCGACTGCTGATTGGTCAGAGAGAATCGCTGGCAAGGGGGGGGGGCTACAACTACAACTACAACACAATGAACATATTTCACCGTGATTTAATTGTAATACACGTTTCAAAATGATGCCGAAGTAACAACATACTGATACCGGTCTGCAGACAGACGGCAGGAGAAAAACCTTTTAAAATGCGTGTTTTCTAAATGGAGCTTGGCTAAGCTAACGTTGTATATGCTCCGTCCACACTCACAACAATGGCCTACAGATATAAATAAACCAGCGACTGTATTCGCCATGACACAGACAGTCTGTGGTTTGTACTTGTTTAACTTTTGTCTAGTTTCTGAACAGATATGAGGAGCTGTGAGCTCTGAGTGCTAACAGCTAACGGCGGATGTTTTGGTTTTGTGGTTCCCTGTTACTAAACTGTAATGGAAACGCAGCATAAAGTGAGCCTGGCCTACCAAGGCCTAACCATACCGTACTAAGCCGTGCTAGGTCCTGCAGTGGAAAAGCGCCATAAGTCTTTTACTAAACTAATACAAATCTTATTTCTTTTATGTTTTCAGCTCAACCAGAGCCTGCCGATGGAGACACTCGCAAGGATCAAAATGGCTTTCACCACAACAGCACTGGCACGCCCACGTTCAGCAACGGCGTACACCTGGGGGCCGCACGCACATGCTCCTGCGGTGCCAACAGCCCCACGGGGGCCACGGGTGGTTCTGGCCCCGGCCCCGGCACAAGAGAGGCGCCGACCACGGAGCAGCCCAGGAAGCAGCCGTTGATGCCGGTGTCGCAGAGGATGCAGAGGAAACTGAGGTCCAGCTTGTCGGTGAACAGCGATAGCAGCCGGCGCAGTAAAGGCAGCTCCACCAGCTCACAGAAACCTCCTTTACCCGAGGGTGAGTAGCAACACACAGGGAAATCATGACCGTGAGTAAGAGAGAGCACAGACACAGTACTACTAACTTCTCTAACGCTTGTTTGCACGCATGCTTCTCTCTTTCGCATCCCATCTTCTGTTGGTCATTCATTCCACGGGGCCGTAGGGATGTCTCAAGAATTGAGGCCAGTTCTTATTGTATTATTTGCATTGTGTATAAAAAGACGTGTAGTTTGTCGTATGCGTTGAAATATTCCTAATTCAACTCCCGTAAAACATATATATTTTCTAAAATACATCAGTCATTATTCCATGTCACACAAAAGCATACATTGCTATATTTAAGTAGGAAGAAAAGTAAATCATCGGAGTAGTTGATCAAAACATTAGGATACACAATTAATTCTCTTTTTTCCTCTCTGCTGTAATAATACCCATATTGATATAAACCCGTCCCTTCTTTCACCTTTTATTAATGGGAGTGCATGACCCCTGAAATCTATAACTCCCGTCAAGCAAATGACATCGTATCCCGCTGCTGTGGCTTTTATTTTCCTGAACAACAAGTCGGAGAGTGCGTTTGCGATGCCGGGAAGCCGTCACTTTGTCAGGTGCTAGGCCGAGGTGAGTCCGGTAATGAAGGCGGGCGGCTGGTCCTTTTCCATCGGGGAGATAGGTGTGACCGTCTAACGAGGCCTGAGAGCACAGGGTGCCTATTAAAACTCGTGACCAGCCTTCTTCGGGCCCCTCACACCTCTCTGGGCCCTCTCTGGCTCTCCCTACATCCCGTCAGCACCACCGCGGCCCTCATTATCGTCGCATCCCTCCTCCAACTATTTGGCTAGGTGGCTGTGCGTGTGTGGACAACCTTCTGTGTTCTGTGGACAATTCACTACCTATTCGTGCAACTCGAGGCCTTTGCTGTTTTCTCTTTTCATGTGGACTCCAAAGTGAAGATGGGAAAATGTGTTCAAAGATGACTAATGGTCAGGTGTCAGGTTTGAGGGATACAAGTGGGCTGTCAGATGTTTACTTGATGATGCTTTGCCTTGAAATATGCACCAGAACGAGAAAAAACAACACTTACACAACGCCTCGCAAGTAAACGTGGGTATTCGTCCACCAGAGATATTCCAGACACGTCATGTTTTCAACATCTTAATTGGTAAAGAACAGCAGAGAGGGTGCACAAGAATATAACATACAACAACAGCAGCTTAACAAGTCTGTCTCATTATGGCTTTAGTGTTGCTTATTTGCAGACGCGAGAGCTCTCAAAATCAATATGTTCGCTCTCAACTATTTATTTCCCCCCGGAAAACAGCCAAGCTGTGGTGTTTGAATGTTTACACGGATTAACATAATCTGTTTGCCTGTGAAATTAGCCTCCTAAACAGCCCCCTGAACACAGGAAATAAAAGGTGTAAACTAGCTGGATCTAGCTCTGGGGATTCTGTGATTCTTGGCACGTGCCGTTGGCATCGTAGCCGATCTGTGATAACACCACAGCTTCTGAGGAGGCATTCAGCACGCTGCTTTTGTTCAGCAGGGGGTGTTGTCTTTACCTTTGTCAACCAGTTTGTGTTTTTCTGTTAATTGTGTGTAATCAGCGGAGGTCTCCAAGCTAGCTGCTTTAGCCTCATTTAGAGATTTAAGTCAATGCCTCGAGCGTAGTGCAGATTAGCTACCAACCAAACAAAATGTGTGTATTGTGCAAGTCCTCTAGCTTTGACTTGTTGCCATGCATTATAAACAAGCCTGCTTTAAAGTGCATGTGGTGGACCTTCTCCATCCAGCCCACGTCCTCTGCCTTCTTTACCCATCTGTGCATTTCCATGGCCACCAAGGCCTGGTCTGATCAACCTCTTTCCCCCTCGGTCTGCCTCTCTTTGTGAGTTTGAATGTTTTGCACAGCTTGCCGCTCTGAGGCCCATCCAGCTTGTTTTGTGTCATGCCGCTCCCCTCTTTTTGATGTTAGCTTTCCAGATGTCTCAAAGTATTTCCTCAGAGGCGCCGGACGCTGTTTTCGGCCCCTGCAAACTCTGGGCTTCATCGCCGCTCACTGACATTAAACAGGAGACGTGTCAGTGTGCGCTGCTCTGTCTGTCTGTTGGTTGGTTTCACTCTGTGTCTCTGTCTGTCTCTCTCTGTTTTCCTGGAGATGTGCCTCTCGTCCTGCTCTCTTGTGTACAGTGTACCCCCCCCCCCCCCCCCCCACCCCCATCGTCTTTCTCTCTCCTTTTTACTGGCTTCTCTAAGATCCAGACTAATCGCTGGTGTTGAATTATACATCCAAGTGAATAGCTGAGATGGCCGGCCGCTGCTTAATGCCCATGTGTTTATACCCTATTCACACTCTACTGTTACATTCTGAGCGCATGGCTATACCCACTGGGTCCTTCAAAGTTTGTTTGGCTGAACGTTGAGGTTTTGTGCATGGGGCTTTGACTGGGCGCTGTTTATTGTGTTCATTTTCTAGCGCTCGCATGGCAGTACACTTTACCCAATGCCAGTATGAGTTTCGTAACACCAGCATGAAAGAAAATCCAATTTACCGCACGTCCACTACAGATGTTCCGAATGTCTCCTCCCACCACTGCCAGTGTTATGGCCTGAGATATTATGGCCTCAGATAAGGATAATAAGATGCATTCAAACGTCAGGTACCCTCACTCACATACATATTCACACACTTGCTCGTTTCATGTTCCCCTTCTCGATCTTGTTTGTATCACAGTCAGCTTCTGGTCAGCCCTGAGCAGCACAAAAAATTGGATGAAGAAAAAAAAGATTCCCTCCACTTTGATTAATCAAACATGAGCATCCAGCGGTCCTCAGCTTGCCTTCCCATGCCGCCCTCCACACTCTCCGCCTTTCGCTCTCCCTCTAACCCAATCAGTAACAGCTCCTTCTGACAGCTCAAGATGGGCTGATGAAAGTTATGCAAATGTGCCCTGTTTGTAATGCTATTTTTCTGCATCCATCCACATCATGTCTCTTTAACACTCCAAAGCCGTGGTGCTGCTCTGGCCTCGGTTCAAAAAGGAGACAGCTGCAAGGAGTTTATGCCATGCACACTTAGCGAGTGATATTGAGTATAATTTAGTGCCTTATTGCAACTACACAAGTTCTAGTGTTAAGCAGCTATTAATGATATCATACGTCAATTGTGATAGTTAGTTTGTAGACAGAATCAGAATACTTGATTCATTCTGGTGGAATTTGCTTTTCGTGACTGTTGCTTCATTTGAGAATGAACAAAACAGAAAATATAGATAAATAAAATTAAAAAACGTTTTAAATATAAAAAAGAAGAAGTTGAACTACAGATGTGCATTAAAATATTAAATTAAATAAAACTATTTTAAATAAACACAAGTAAAAATATGCACATTGTAATACACATGTATAACATGTATATTACACTATGTACTTTGTTAATCAGTTTTCTTTGGGTTTCATTGTATCATACATTTCACTTAAAAAAAATGTTTTTAGTGTTAAGCACAACACAAATAAGGTCTTTGATATGATTTTGTTATTTATTTAAGAAGGCACAATGCACATCAACATATGCACTTGAGTCCAACATATGCCAGATTTAGCTATAGACACATTTTGCAGACCCTGGCAGGTTAATGGCATTAAAAGAAAACACATAAGGACAGAAAAACTTAATAATCATCAAAAGTCTTGAAGAATAATTAAATTGCGTTTCATCTAAGGACATTTTCTCCCTGTACTTAAAGAGTTCTGTAAGAAAGCTCTAGTCCTCTGCATCCTGCACTCCCTGCATGGCATCACTAACATATTGTGTGTGTGTGTGTGTGTGTGGAAGTAAAATATGTAATTTGTTCTTTTTCATTACCAATTCAGCACGGACGCATTTTAATGAAACTAATTCCGCCATTGAGAAACAGATTTGTGATGGTTAATGGGTATATTGGTAATTTAAAGGGGAACTCTTTATTGCCGTGCTGCAACAAGCTGAAAGTTGCCACCAGCTATTTGACGGCAGTCTGCGACGAGGTTAAATGTTAATCAGAGGTGTGAGCATTGGCGGCATTAATCCACCTATTTACCGGGAGACACTGTTGGACTTTTTCTAATCATCTGTGTGTGATCAACCTGGCAGTTTGCATGATAATGCCACAATTATTTAGCAGTCCGTTAATCAAAACGGCAGGAGAGGAATCCATTTATTTGAATATTTCTTATTTTCACCATCCTCCCGGCAAGTTACCGGTTCCACCTGCCAAGCATGCGAATCCTCATCCAATCACACCGCTTCATTTAATGGCTACTAATTTCAGTATTTACATATTTTTATTTGGTATATTGTCTTTTTTTGAATGGGTTTCTTTTATTCATGTGTTTATTTTGCTTCACCCCGTCGGGTTTTGACCCAGACTGCTGCGTCCACTGCATCTTGGCGTGCCTGTTCTGCGAGTTCCTGACTCTGTGCAACATGGTGGTGACGCAGGCCTCGTGCGGCGCCTGCACATCGGAGGCCTGCTGCTGCTGCTGCTGCGCCGACGACATGGGCGACGACTGCAACTGCCCCTGCGACATGGACTGCGGCATCATGGACGCCTGCTGCGAGTCTTCAGATTGCCTGGAATTCTGTATGGAGTGCTGCGGCATCTGCTTCCCCACATAGGGGGGGGGGCTGTGTCTCTGCAGGGGGGATAACTGGACCCTGGGTGGAGGAATTGAAGGAAACTGCTGCTGCTGTCACTTTGAATTCAGCAGCGGACAGGGAATATGTGTGTGTGCGGTAAATGTGTTTGTGAACGTCCTTTTTTATGTGAGTGTGTGGTATGGTGTGGCTGAGTAACGCATGCTTTGAAAGATGTATTTTGACACTGGGCTTCTTCATCAAAACCAGCTCAGCAAGAGCTAGAAGTAACTCCAGATATATGAACAAAACATCTTCTGTGTGTTAAGTATTCTATCCTTTGCGTAAAAAGTATTATCACAGTAACGATTTTATTCAGGAATGCTGTCTACTTTTATCTTTTTAGTCGTTTTGATGAACATGTGCATACTAAACAAAATGAGTTATTTACTCTGATTCCATTTACAATACATGTTGCTGTTAATTCCGCTCAAACTGAGGTTGCGGTCTTCGTGCTGTACAACACTGTAACGGGTTTATGTGTCGGCTCATACACTCCTGTTATGAAATGTAGTTTAGCAACAGTGACTTTCATTTACAGTTATCTACTGTAGCACTGTAGAACAACCAAAACTGGTGAAATATCAAAGGGAAATCAGGACAATGCTACTTTTTTTTTTCTTCAAAGAAGTGTGCCAGTTTTAGAATGCTTTCGCTTTTCTATTTCAAGCATTCCATTTAAAGGGGCCCTATTATGCTCTTTGGGCTTTCCCTTTCCTGTAGTGTGTTATAGTGTGTTGTACACTCCCTCTAACTACACCTCTAACGACGATGGTCTGGTAGTTTCTCGATTATCGCTCCTCCGTTATCGCTCCTCGATCCTCAGTCCTCCGGCGAAGATAAGGCCACTGGGACGGTATCAAGATGGCGCAGACAAATCAACTTCCGGTGATACCGAGACCGAGGAAATGAAAAATAACCGAAGTGAGATGCTGTCTAAGTGGTTGCCCAATCAAAATAGAGCAGGCCAGCTCACCAATCAGAGCAGACTGGGCTCTGGTTTCAGACAGAGGGTGAAAAGAGGTGCTGCAGCACAGGCAGTATGAGAAAAATAAAGAGCTTTTTAATTAAAGAATGTGAACATGTCACAGTAGAGGAACACAACACAATACAATGAACCTGAAAATGAGCATAATGGGGCCCCTTTAATTGAAGTTGCCTTTAATCACATAAAAAATACCGACAATTTGTTTGCGAAATAATGCTGGAAGGTCAATGAAAACATGTTTTACCAAAGAATCTCATCTCTCCTGATTGAGCCGTATTAAGCCTTGGATTTACTGGATATACAGTCACATCTTTAATGAAAATGAACGCTTCTGCCCGCTCGTTGCAACGTAAAGATAAACAATGTAACGATTAGGCTTTGTCAGCTGCACATGGTACACATATTTCCTCTGATGCTATTTTAAATACAGACTGTGTAAGTATGACTTGTTGAACTGCACTCGAGGGGTGTGATATGGAATTAAAAAATGGTGACCCTGGTTGCCATATAAGCGGCTTTCGGGTATCAAGCCCAAGTGACTCAATACAAAAAAGGAATCACGGACTGTCACGTTGAAATGGTAAACTAATGCAGGGTAAAGGCAGTTTTCTTCTGTTGCTTAATTCTGTGTATCTGGAGATGAGTTTATGGTGAATCACCAGTGGAGTCATTTTCTTGTCTTGCAGATCCGCTTTGATGTTGTTTAAGTGATCATACTTAATGCTGGCCTTCATTAGCATCGCTTGCTTCAAGAAATGTCCCTTCCTAACGCCAACAAAGATAATGTGTTGCCATGTACAGCTCATATTAATGGCGCACTGATATTGTGTTTAGGTATTGGATAGGCACGTAATGTGCAGAACCTCATTTGAATGTTTATGATTAACTCACGTGTCAAGAAAACACTATAGATAATGTGAAGACTTCATCTAAAAAGAGAGAAATGTATATATGTTGCCACAGTAGATGTTCTCTTAGTTCTTTTCTTAGTTTTGTACATTATCTTCTTTCTGAAAGAGATCAGTTTTTACAAAATAAATCATTCCCAAAAATGTATTCTGTTGGTTTTGAACACAATTTGTTTAAAGGTCCCGTGGCATGCTTTTCTGGTTATTACCCGTCCCCTTGTGTTATGAAGGTTTTTCTGCATGTACACGGTCTACAGAGTCACAAACCCTCAAAGTACACCCTGTAGGGAGTAGAACTCTGACACAGAGAAGACCTGTCTCTGCTGCCCCAGAACGCCTCGTTGGACATTTCTCTTTTTCCATTGTTTACTTCTTGGGTATAGTGACGTAAAGTAACGGCACCGCAGATTGGTCCAAATGTCCAATCTGCGAAGCCGTTACGTTTGGACCAATCCGCGGACTTCCTCACACACGCGAGGCGGGATGTTGCGGGACTCTGTGAGCTGGCTCACTGGTGTCGGGTCGGCGAGACAGCGAGACACGAGACACCGTGGAACTCAGCCTGGGCACACACACAAACTCCCAGCCAGGCTGCGGGTGTGTGTGTGTGTTTCGGGCTGGGTTTCGCTGTGTCTCGCAGACGGCCACTGGGCTCACAGGGAGGGGGGAGGGGCAGGAGCTCCAACAAGCCGTTTAGGACAGTTTGAATACACATACTATACAGAGATGCTGTCTGAGAAACCAATGTGAATTTGGAAAATTGCACAATATACATTTATTATTAGATGGAATTTAAAGACAGTTCTGTACAGTAGCTGTTGCCATTTCCCTCCATTTGATCTGCCTTTTCTGTCACCGAAAAACGTGTTCTGCTGTTGAATTAATGATTCTGTCTTGACAGCAACTGGTAAGAAAATTGCAACTTTAATTTTAACATCATGTCACACGTTATTTTAATTTTAAATTTTTATTTAGCCTTTATTTATACAGGTGTAAAATCTCATTGAGACACAAGGTCTCATTTTCAAGAGAGACCTGTCAGTGGTGACACTACCACACAAAGTTACAGACAGACAGGACACTAAACACAGAGGTAACACTAAAATAAGAAAGTAGTCATTGAAATCCATATACAGTAGTCAGATATAGCAGGTGCAAACCCCCACAAATGATTTTTATATCCTTTACTTGTGTGTTTTCTGAAATGTTGGTTGTGTCTCCTTCTCTTTGCAGCAGAAAGTTGCCACATCTGCCTCTGTGCTCTTTCACAGCTCTGTTCCTGTCTCTATTAGAGAGTTAGCAATTACATGACAACATGACCAACAACTCTCAACAAGTCCATCTAGGATCAGGGACCTCCTGCTGGCTGGAATAGCAGTCTGACCTTCAGCCGACACCACCTCCTCTTAACCCCCCAATTAACCTCCACGTCAGCCCCCCTGCTGGGAGGGCAGAAAGGGAAAGAGAGCCCCCCCCTTTCGTTCTATCTATTTCCTTTTATCATTTTCTGCCTGGATACACCCTGGCCCCGGGAAATTACCATCTTGCTTCACTAATGCGTTGGGGAAAATATCACTGTCCAGGAAGTCTGTAATCACACAGGAGTTGTACTTTTTCTTTCACTTTCTTTCGTGTTCGCAGTGCAGGCGGTGGGTTGGATTTATTAAAAACTCCAGGTAGAGTGTGCAATGACCTTTTCACAAAGTCGTCCACCTTTCCACTCCTCCAATCAATCCCCCTCTGATCGCTCACTGTGTGCCGGATTGTAATGTCACAATTAGGACGGCTCCATTGTTTCTGTTTGCCGTCTGGGGAGAAATTCACCACTTCTCTGATCTCAAAGTAATTTCTCTTACAATATTAAATAAATTAGAGTGTGACGGTGGCCACCTCCTCTGATTCGCTACGTATTCATCCATCCATCCATCCATCCCATCCTTCTGCTCGATTGGGTTGCATACAACTTTCTGAAAATGAAAGTTTACTGCCCTCAACCATGAGAAGAAATGACTGCTTTCTCTTTTGCTTTATACGAAGGAAGGGTACATTAACGGTGTTTTGTTTCATTATTTTCAGGACACCTAAAAGTTGTATACTGATAGGATTATATCCATTTTCTAATTACATATAATATGACTAATTAGACAGGACAAGAGGGGGTGGAAATGTTCTCTTTATTCTCCGTCAGTTTTTTTCGACATCAATGCTTGTTTTTGTCAGAAAATCTAACCGCATCCCCCCCTACAAGTCTTCTGGCAATCCATAGGATCCATTAAAACCGTCATTACATGGCAGCTAGCGTTGAGGTGATTAATTTTGATATATTTATAATATTGTGTCTCGAGCCATTAGGGATAATTATACAGATAACTGTCAGCATTGGTGTGCAATTTTTTGAAAGTAAGCACATCAGAAAATGACAAGCATTATGGCATGTGTCATGATGGATTAAAAACATCCACTGAAACGTTGACTATATTATGTCAGCAGATTTCACACAACTGCATAAGGTTAGTTTGTTCGCAATAATATTAAGTTTATAAAAAAATATAAGGTTCAACTTAATTTATTGCTTTCAACTAACCTAATACAGTTATGTGAAATGTATTGACATAATACATTTAATTAAAGTCAGTTTCTTCTGTGTAATATTGTCACCTTTAAAGCAGTGCTCCGTCGCAATGTGTTTTTATTTTAAAACCACACAGGGACTACTTTAACGCTCCACACTTACCCCCCTCCTCCTCCTCTTCACTTGTGTCGAAGTTTGAAAAGACTTGACCTCGCTGTTTAGACTTCTGGCACTACATTAAAATAAGATGAGACGATCCTTCAAAGGGCTGAGCAAGGGGAAGGTACAAAAAACGAGAGGAGAGTTCAAGTAATGTCACTTTCAATGAATCTCCTCAGGTAGTGGCCACATTAGCACTCTCACACAAGGGCCTGGTTTACAATGCAAATAGGGTCATTACCTGAGGACTCTTATTGACTTTGACAAGAGGCCGGAGAAGCCTGCCTCCCTACGCCACATGGTATTTGTTTGCTTGTTATTTCTACCGCACAAATTATTGATGTGGTAGAAAAATCCATCAAAATTGCATTAGCTGTGGCAGCTTCTTTGTGTATTCTCCGACAGCAGGAAGTGTGGATAGTCTTTTACATTCTTTTTGCATTTCAACACTCAGAAATTGCATCTGTCTCAGAACAGAGTCCCGGCAATGAAATGTAAATGATTTCCAAGCGAAACATTTGTATTCTTTGTTCCCCTCTCTTCTTAGAGTAACAATGTGTGATCATACTCATACCTTAAATATTTAAAGACCCCCTTTTGCTGCAGCTTTGCTGTGATGCATGGGCCTCTGACTGCTTCTAATCTCCTTGTTACCTGGAGGCGTCGCCACGGCGGTGCAGAGATAACGTGGCAGTTAGCGAGATCACGAGACTCGAGCTTGAAAAAAAGCCCATGGATGGGGGCACGGCGAGGTTCAAACTTTCCGCCACCCCGCGCAGACGGCGCTGACAACACCTGCCTTAAGCAACGCAGGAATGAAAGGAGAGAGGAGACGCTGAGATGTCTTCAAATCGTTTCCTTTCTTCCTCGACAGTGCTGAAAACATCCCCCCTCCTTCCTCACATCCCCGATGTTGTGGCATACTTGCAAGTGGAATATGTTTTTCATGTTTATGCTTTACAGATGCCTGCACAGGTTTTCTAAGAAAGCGGGGGTCTTTGACCTGTGAATGAGACATCAGCTCAAAGTTGCGTACTTTCAACTTTTCTATTTCCCCTCCCGCCCCGGCGTCTGAGAGTCAATAGACCGTGGGAGAGGCAAATTGAGAGGGACGTGCGGACCAGAGATGCCTGTTTATTTGCTTGTACACGCTCCTTGAGCTATAAATTAGATGTCACCATTGTTACATGTCATTTGCTGATGTGGACGTGTTGTGTTCTCCCGAGCAGCACTTTTGATTGTTTGTTCTTAACATCACTTAAATGAACGTCGTCTCCAGTCATTTGGATCTGCTGGGTGATTGGCAGGTTGTTTATGAGGCGCGCTTGTTATTTAATAGTTTATTTGAGTATTAACTACAGAGTGGGATATGTTTATAAGATCAGTTGCTCGCTTTGCAGATTTTAAGTTTAATGACACATTTAGGTGTGTGTAAATGTTACAACCTGATTTTTGCCCTTGAAGTAATGACGTAAGAGAAAGCTCATTCATAATGCTCTCTGTTTTATGGATTAGGCTGTTTATGTTCTTTTTAGTGAATCGGACCACATTTATTTTTCAACGCATCCAGAAATGCTTTCAATTGGGCTTAAATGTGAGCGGAAGACTTCCCTCACGGTGGTTTTAAAAAGGGATGTTTACAGAGCTGAGATGGGTGTTTGTGTGTGTATGTCTCCTCCTAACCCGTCTGAAACAAGCCAACACACACACACACACACACACACACACACACACACACACACACACACCACACACACACACACACACACACACACACACACACACACACACACACAACACACACACACACACACACACACACACACACACACACCACACACACACACACACCACAGCAGTAGCTTACCTCCCTCCATGCAGAAAGAAAACACGGATCAAGGTCTTAATAACACCAGCCATTGTGGCAAATATATAGGACTCAACTTTCCGCTTGGAACAGCCTCTTCACATTGAGTTAACATGACTGACAGGCAAAGCCTCTCACACACACACGCACACACAGTCACATAAATAGCCTGGCTCAAACATGCTTTGCAACAACAGGCAAAAACACCACATCAAACACACATGAGTGTATTCTGCGCAGGCAAAGACGCAGCTGTCTTTTCTTTAAACGTGTAAGTAAACACAGGGTTATAACTGTTTGTCAGATCTGGTAAATTGTTTTCCTGATGCACAGTGACTCTACAACAAACACTTACCCCCACATAGTAGCAGATGCTTTGCCTCCATGTGTTTATTTGCCTGTCAGCGTCTGTAATGGTTTCATCTGCTACAGATAAACACATCCCATGTTGCATCTTTGTTTACACGCCGCTCCGCAACAAACTGCTGCGGTGACAGTTTGTTTGTGATGTGTAGAGCGGATTAAAGGGAAGGTAGCACGGCGTCGGCAGGGTGTTCTGTACACACACCGCTGGGAATTGCAAAGTTTACAGGTGTGCATCGGCAACACCTGCTCGCCTCCTCTGCGGAAGAGAACTTCGCAAAGTGTGAATTAACATGTGTGTGATACAGGGGGGGGGGGGCATTGTCAGGGTAAACCTGCTATATGGCACCATTTTAGGCATGAGATGTTATCGGTTTATTTTAAGCTTTAATTTTGCGATCTACAAGGATGGTACGTCAACATTTAAAAAGGTTATTTTTGTATTCCCCTTAGTGCTTTTTATCATGCCCATATGTTTGTATTTTGCAGATTTCTTTTTTTTTAATTAAATCTTTTTAGAATTTCTGTTTCCAACCCAACGATGGAAGGGACTTTAATTGAGTTTGTGGGTCTCAAAAAACTGTCTTCAAATCTTTCCAGAAACTGTGTCGTCATTTCTCCGGTCGTGAATGCTCAGCCAAAAAAATCTCATAGGGACTATTTCCTTCGTAGAAAATAGTTCCAGTTTATCTGTAGTAACCAGGAAATACATTATGGTTGCTTGGTCTTCAGGGACTGGTCAGCTTTCTGTCCCCAGAGTCAGAACTAAACATGGTAAAGCAGCGTTCAGTTATTATGCTCCAAATATCTGGAACAAACTCCCAGAAACCTGCAGGTCCGCTGCAACTCTGACTACTTTTAAATCCAGGCTGAACACTTGAACTATTCACATCTTAGACTGCACTGTAACTTTTATCCATGTAATTTTTTTATTTTATTATCTTTTCTTTTTAATGACTGATTTTAAATGCCATTGTCTTAATGTCTTTCGTTTTTTATAAAGCACTTTGAATTGCCTTGTGTTGAAAGGTGCTATATAAATAAACTTGCCTTGCCTTGAAAGATAATAAAAACAACATCTATTGTTGGTTCACTGTAGATATTTCTTCTGGATTCCTCAACCTGTTATTGGATTACAAACAAATACAAATACTGCCATGAATGCAACACTGTTTTAGAGTTATGTAATTATATACATTTGAGACATGTATGTTAATGTAAAGATGGATGGGAGTGGGAAACGACATTATCTAGGCGTGTTTAATGATGCATACGGTGCGAGCGTAGGGGATTCTTAAGGTGTCAATTGGTGAGATGTTCTCCTCCCAGATACCGGTTTTCTGAATCTTTATCGCCTGCCTTGTCAAAAAAAAAAACGTCAGTAAAATACTTTGTTAGAGTATTTGTGTGTATTTTTAAATGTCGTATTATGTTCGCTATACACAAACATTTAAAGTAGCGCTGGTTTACATATTGTTATATATCTGCACGTTACATATTCCTTGTAGTGTTTTGAAGCCGGATATGAATAGTTCATTGGCGGTTATTAATACTGTATGTTTGCTCTTCTTAAACAGAAAGGTCCTGGGGAGCCATCTAAACAAGGCAGCGGTATTTGAAGCCATCTGAAGGCAGTCATAGGTGTCTCTTTGAGAAAGGGAGAGGAAAGCTCAGTGAGGAGGAGGAGGAGGAGGAGGCTTCAGATCGGAGATGCCACAGCTCATATATTGCAAGGTGATGAAGTGCAGATATCTGCCCTTAAAGAATATGTGCCCTGCGGACATGTGAGATTTATGTGTCTTTCTTCCTTTTTTCCCCCTCCACATCCCAATCTTCAAAATGCAATCGCGGTGCCACAAAAGGCAGTTTGAAATATTCTCATCTCCCGAAAGAATATTCAAGACGAAGGAGCTCGCAGGTTAAAAATGTATATGCAAATCCAGGCTACATTAGAGCATGCACAGGTTGTTAATAAATTAACACGTGGCAGAAATAATTCAGTTTAGCGTGATAATTCTTAGGTGCGAGCTGTCAGCTGTCGCATTGTTCCAGATAGAAAGTGACGCTGAGACGGCAACACGAGCAGTGAACTGTGATGTTTTAGTGTACCTCGCTCTTCACTCTCGGCACTCTGACACAATAACTGCCTTTTGCTCGCCTGGCTCTGCCTTTTTTTTTTCATTTCGGAAGAACAAAAGGTTTAATTAAGGATGCCTTTCAAAGAGAGGTTGACACCGAGCATGCACATATTATCTCTGTAGGGGTTTGTGTTCGTGAGAATGCATTCACTCTGCAACCAAACCTACTAACACACTTTCTGTGTCACAAGATGCATCTTAAACGTGACCCCCCCCCCCCCTCCCCACGATTAGCTTCTATTTTTGCCTTAAAAACATTAATAACCACTATTCAGGAGTGGTGTCGAGAAGTACGAGTTAGTAAACGCTATGTTTCCGCTCGGGTTGCTAAGCCTCTGATTGTAGGATGGCGGCTTGACGTTCCAGGCGGGGATGCTGTATGACGAGTGCACTTCCTCTCTTTGCCTCATCCCAGAGATTTGCATAGCAGGAAGCCAGGGAGCTGACACTCTGTTTATGTAGCTCAAGGTGCAGGGGATATGTGAGGTGTCAAGTGACTCACAGTCAAGTTTTTAATAAGTGCCATTTGTTCAATCTGCTGTTTAAACACTCCCGCCACCTCTCAATATCCTTAAAGACTGTATGCCCTGCTATCTTTTAATTAAGTCTCGGGCTAATGTGCCACTTAATTGACTAATCTGGGAGATTTTGTTTTCTCTAATTTACTTGAAAAACCATTGGCTGCTAAGCTTTTTAATATTGGCATGATGAGGGTGGATACTTAGTGGATGCCTCAGAAGTGAGTGCAGGGGTAGAGAGAGTACTTGAAGGGGAGAGAAACAAAGTAGCGTTAACTCCTTTCTAATTCCTGTTGGGTTTGACAGCGGGCTGAAAGCTAACTGGGCCATCGTGTCATTCTTGTTTGCATTTGTGTTTTGCACAGGTATGCAGAACGCATTAGTAAAACTCCAATTTGCATAAAAGTTTCTGATTGCACACAGTTGTAGAAAGTTCTCTGAGTGAACTTTATATCACCGTCATGGGGGGAAATGACTTCAGGTTATGGGGATGGAAACAGAGGCCTATTCTCTCCCGCAGCCTCCTGAAACAAAAGGCTAATTCTACAGTCATTTTTTCCAGCTGTTCCGCCAAATGCTTCGGACATCCAGAGATTCCACTCGCTCTTCCAATAAGGTGTGTTTATCCATAGGTGTAATTATATAACAGCTGATATTCAGATAGGGGCAAAGGGTCACCGTGTTCCCTTCTTTACTTAGAAAAACATATTCTTCTCGTATTTCTATTGTTATTTTTTTACCACACAACGTTAGATTAGTGGCCAGTGAGGATGGGGTTAGCCACAGGTTTATTACCTGGTGACAAAAATGTCAAAGTGTGTCAGAGCAATACAATAAATCCCTTTCCTGCTAACACGAGTGTATTAGAAGCAGTGGCTAAAGAAGTATTAATATATATTACTTTAGTAAGAATACTAATACCACACTGTATAATGCTTAAAGTGGACCTATTATGCTATATTGGAAAAATATATTGTAGGACCATATCTATAAAAAAAAAGGAACGCTGAAGTGTTTTGTTTAAAATACCAAACGGATGACCCATTGTAGCCATGCCTCATACTGCTCAGACCCCTCTTTTGCAGCCCTGATAGAGAAATGCGGATTTTGGGTCCTTAGCTTGAAAAAAAAGAAAGAAGAGGAGGCGGAGCTAATGCCTGATCAGAATTCTACCTGAGATAAAGTTAAATTTGGTTGTGATATAACACCATCCTGTTCTAAACCACATCAAGGATTATGTCTGAAATAGTATGGAGCTCAAATGCTTTTTCTCTTGCGGGTTTATCACAAGGTGAGTTCCTTTTTTTTATTTCCTGATTTTTAAACACATGTGCTCTTCAGTACAGGTTAGCTCTGAGTGTTAGCAAGGCTTGCTAATGTAAACAAAGACGAGATTACGTCCAAAATACGTCAAGCATTGTTTCTGATAGCAACTTTCTGTGGGTCCGCCGCCGATTTGACGTCATATCGGCGGCAAATCTGTATCCGCTCTTGGTACTCCCGTTTTTAAAAAGATTTGGGTACGGAGGAAAAGGGTTATTTTCTGACGCTGCGTGAGTTCTCCGGCACACCCGGGACACATATATGTATAAAAGACATCAAAAAGTGCATTTTGCATGATAGGTCCCCTTTAAGTAAAAGTAAGCAAGTACATTTACAAATGTTCTTCCAAGTATTCAAGTTAAAACGAAGAAAACACCCAAAAAAACACCCAAAAAACTCACCATTATTCAAATTAAATAAGAATATTAATTATTGTTTTATGATAATAATCAACTGAGCTGTTCTTGTATAAACTACCATATTATTGACTTTATTAGTTTATTGCAAAACATCATGTCTAATGTACTCTTTGAATGCAAAACGCCAAATGTTTGAAAGTAAATAGTAACTATATAGATGTAAAGTACCTCAACATTGTACAGTGTACAGTACTTGAGAAAACGTACTTTAGTTGTACTTAAGTTACACTCCACCACTGATTAGAAGTCCCTTGTGCGATGCTATAAGTAAAGCGTTGACTCAGTGATGAAAAGCTGCAGCCAGATTATAACGCAGACAGAAGCAGACGGGCCAAGTAACGTCTCAGGGAGGAAACGCCAGGCCGGTGTCTTGTGACATGCGTGAACAAATGGAAAAGTAGCGTCGGGGCCGGGTGATAGGACAGCAGAGTGAGAGGCCCGTAAACAATGACTCACCCTGGAGCCCGCAAGGGAGGGGAAGGAAGGAAGGGGAGGAAGGCAGCCAAAACTAGTCCAAGTGTGTGAGAGCTTTGAGAGAAAATCAGGCCTCTGTCAGAAAGTCCCGGCAGACAGGAGATTTAACTCTGCTGCTGATAGACATACAAGTATTAAAATTAAACCTACAATTATTACACAATATCCACAAAAAAACCTCTGCTATACTCATGCATGCATCGTATGCCAACAACACAAGCACATTCACACACCAAAATCCAATAAATAATTAAATCTCCAGTGGCTGCCCTCAGAACTACTGTGATACATTAATTGGGCAACATTTGCATGAATTAAAGCAAATAAGTGTAATATGTAATTTATTACTTATCAAGCGTAGTTTAGCACAGGAAGGCTCCGATTTCCCCCAAGATTGCTTTAACAGCTATAATGCATTTCTTAATTTACTCTGTGGAAAATCAATTTTTTTCAGAGTTCATTAGGCACCAATATGTTACAATGCTGCTCCCCTGAGCACCCTGCTACAAAAAAACATTATGCAAATGATTCCCGGTGCATCTGTATGTAAATAGCAACCAAGGCCCTAGTCAATTCTCTATGGGAAGCTTTGTTAGTGGGCCCTTTGTTTCTAAGCCGAGTCTTGTTCATGATAGTCTGGAAATTAGGAAATGGCTGCATGTGACAGGTGAAAGCAGAACATCCATCCCCTCTCTGACTCTCATTGTTGTATCATTTGACCAAACTGTGTTCCATAAATTGTGCCAGTCTCCATTTGAGCTTGTTTGTAGTGTATAACATGATTCCAGTTATAACTCTTTAATCAAAGCGTGTTGTGGTGACTAAAATGGGTTGTGTGCTTGATTGGGACTGTACCATGCTTTGAACTTCGACCACTCCTCTTTTAAATAGAGGCGAAGTCCCGCCCTTCTACTTCCGCCCCATGCGACCTTATTTCGGAAAAATTATGTATTGAAGTCAATAGGGAGAGAAAGATTATCTTTCGATCCCGTTTGAATTGTGCCACGAATTACACATACAGTATGATGTTTGTCAAACTTAAAAAATAATTTCCATGTCAAAAAAGTCCCAGTTTGTCTTAAAACTGTTGAAATACAAGACTATGAAAAATACTAGAAAGACTACAAATCCCAGAGTCGCGTACATTAACTTTACACTCGTGTTACTCACCGAAACCTTGTAAAGCCGGACCCGCATGCTGGCTATAACAGAACCGACTAACTCCCCTTGTGTGTATGTGCAGCTCTCAACGTGCCCAGACCTGTAGTGATTTTCACCTCTTTTAATACTTTTCGCTTCATTCTGAAAGAAAGAGCTGAAATGTGCCAACGTGACGGCCATCTTGGTGTTGGCGACGTGTGCGAGACCAGAGTTGTAGTTCATTGAGAGTTTCACACAAAAACATTTGTTACTTCACAGTTTTACGACACATTTACTCTCGCCATTTACTTCAATACATACTTTTTCCGAAATAAGGTCCCATGGAGGTCCACCGGAAGGGGAGGGACTTCACCTCTCTATAGGGAGGTCATGTCATAAAACAATCATGGGAAGCCATAACATAATTCAGCCAAGCACTCATTGGTCATAGGTCTATACTCAGTTATGCTGTTTTCCATCCTCAATGTATACTACTCTCTTAAAGAGGACATTTTATCCTTTTTTTTCGGTTGTATTTTGTGCTTTTTCTGCTACATATCTCCATGATTTAATGTTCAGAAATGTTTTTTTCTCCTACTGCCTGTGTTGCAGCACCTCTTTTCACCCTCTGTCTGAAACCAGAGCCCAGTCTGTTCTGATTGGTCAGCTGGAGAGAAACTTGGGGATTTTAGCGTTAGCAGACCATGTTGAAAAGCCTGTATAACACACTAGAGGAATAGGAAATCCCCCAAACCATAATAGGGCCTCTTTAACCGTGTGGGACTCCCCAGTAGAGGATCAAGGCAAGGCAAGTTTATTTATATAGCACTTTTCAACACAAGGCAATTCAAAGTGCTTTACAAAAAATGAAAGACATTAAGAAAATGGCATTTAAAATAATTAAAAAGAAAAGCGAATAAAATAACATTAAAAGAAAAAATACATGGATAAAAGTTACAGTGCAGTTTAAGATGTGAATAGTTCAATTAAAAGCAGCGACAAAAAGAAAAGTCTTCAGCCTGGATTTAAAAGTAGTCAGAGTTGCAGCTGACCTGCAGGTTTTTGGGAGTTTGTTCCATATATTTGGAGCATAATAACTGAACGCTGCTTTACCATGTTTAGTTCTGACTCTGGGGACAGAAAGCTGATCAGTTGGACTTACCAACACACAGGGCCGCCTTAATGCACGGGCTGACCTGGGCTGAAGCCCAGGGGCCTACGGAGATCAGGGGCCTATCATGAGCTAATACAAAAAAAAAGTTTTTTATTTCGGATGTTTTAAAAACAAAATTAAATAAACAAAGTGTTGGATTTCAGAATATGAAACTTTTATTTCCAAAATCACACGATAAATACATGTTTGAAGCTTGTAAAGGGAAGAAGACAGCTCTCCCTCGCCACTCTGCTGTTCTGCTGTTCCCCTCCCTCCGCTGAAATTATTAATGTAAGGCGTATAGTAATCATAGAAAACACGGCAGGGTCCGTTACAGTTTGTTTTCATCTGGTTTCAAATAAACAAAGTCTTGGTTTTCAGAATATTGAACTTGTTTCGGCAAATTCAGAAGATAAATACAGCTTTGAAGCTTCGGCATAATTACAAGCACGGAGTAACTTGACGTCACAGCAGGCATAACAACAGCCGGTGTTTCTCGTGACGTGTTTTCCCCGGGAAACAAGCCCAATACACACACATGCAAAAATACACAAACACACACACGTATACACACTACATACTCGTGAGCTTCCCCCAGACCAGTAATCCAAACGAAAATATCTTCCCTCCGTAGTATTTTGATCATTTGCTCCGCTAATCAATCAGATCGATGGATTCCAGAGATTTTTCTAAAAATTGATGACTCAGAAACAGTCAGTGGGCACCACTTAACAGCCAATCAGAATGAGAATATGTTTCACATGTGACTTATTCAAATTGCGAGTGATTGAGTGACAGATGAAGGTTGTTTAGGAGAAAATGTCGTAGAAGAGAAAGTTTGAGAGTGGCGCTCGGAAAAGTAAATTGTTGAGGGAAAAGTAGTTTCGAGACAAGCAGCTATTACAAAAAATGCCAGGATGAAGAGGAAAGACAGATGAGTTCTGTACCGAGCGGCAGCGGTGCCGGCCGCGGGGCCTCGGAACCAAGTAGGCCGTCTGGTTCTGATCGCGATGGATTAGCGGGAGAGGAAAAACAGACAGGAGGGACATTATCTGTTGCAGGCGATGGGACGACGACGACGACGAGGACTTGCTACGTGAGGGAGCCAACGGCAACCGGACAAATACATGAGGGTGGCCCGATACGTCACTCATCTGGAGGAGAGGACCAGGCGCGTAGAGCAGAGTGGAGAAGTGCGATCACAGAGCCTGCCGAGGCTATACATGACTTTGATTTGTTGTTTAAATAGGGGGCCTACAAAACAGCCCCAGGGCCTGATGGCAGGTTAAGGCGGGCTTGCCAACACAATATCGTGGCCCACAAATACCATTTTAAACGTATATTCAGTCAGGCTGACAGATTGCAGGATGTATTCCACAAAAAATGACTTGATGGGTTTCGACATAGTGGGACGGTTAGATGTGTAAATAAATACGCTTACATTTCCAGATGTGCAATCATAGTGATTTGTAAGACCCAAGAACATTTGTGTGTAGAGTACCCTGCAATTTTGTACTTATCGAGAGAGAGCGAAGTAGGATTCAAATATGCTTCTTTTATGCTTTTCTTATGCTTCATAAACTGTACTGTAATTGTGAATCAGTGAAGAAAGAATGTCGCTACTTCATAAGTGCTTAAGTGACAAGAACAACACATGTGGAAGACAACCAGTCATTGTTAAATTATTTACCGAAGGATTATTTATTGTCTATTATTTTGGTTATCAGAGACTTCAACTAAAGCCTGTATTTTAGGATCAATACACCATATGATCAAATGTAGTTGCTTTAAGGAATTTACACATTTTCGAAGGGCAGCAAGATATATATTTAGACTATTATCATAGTATCCTGATAATAAAATACTGGCAACTCCATTGGTTGCAGAAAATAAGTCCTTTTTTATAGAAGTCTATGAGAAAATGACCCAACTTCTCACTTGATTTATTATCTTTGTATTTATTTTGAAATGGAATTGAAAAGGAAAATGTTTACTGACATGTTTTCTCCTCAGAGCTTTAACACTTTCTGTGTCACTTCATGAAAGCTAATTTTAACAACAACAAAAAAAAGTCTTGTTCCCCATTCTGTTAAAGTCAGCTCTATCTTCTCGTTTCACTTCTGGTTTCAAAAGACCAAGATAAAATGTAGTCCACAAATTGGTGACGTCACCGTGACTATTTCCACTTCTTATACAATCTACGTTAACAAACGTTCTAAGTTAACATTCAATATATGAGCATGAGGTGGGAAAAGTATCCTTCACCACTGTCATCTTTCCTGTTGTGGAAGAAAATGACCCAGTCTGGAAAGATTTGTCAGTTTGTTGTTCAATGGGCTTTTGTTACCTGGATACAGTAGTCAGCTACATTACGTCATTTGTTTCACTTGGCTTCAGGCCAGACGCATTACTCAGTTTTGGGTTTCTGTTATTGCGTGAGAATCTTCCTCTCTCTGTCTATTTGGGTTTGAAATTATTTGTTGATCATCTACTCATCTAGTGTGGACTTTGGAACTTTTCCACACTCAAAAATGTGCTTTTCCTGTCCCTCGCTGTCTATAAAGCCTGCTGCTAAAACACTGCTTCACCTGCTTGGCTTGGACTCTCTCCCTGAAGTCATTCTCTCAAAGCCCATAGGCCATGTCGACCATATGGCGCTACATAGTCCGATAGGTTGTACTACATAGCATACATTCATGGCGGTGACTTGAGCGGGAACTAATTAGCACACTCTCTGGAAACTCCATGTAATTTAAATTCCAGCTAATTGAGTTGAGAACTTTAGACTGTTTAAAGTATGTCTCTGTAAGGGTTACACCATACGCTGGGTTTCCTATAGAGCTGATTAATCATTGGTAGCAGTGATACAACATGTGATAGCAAAAGTAGGATTTAATAATTAGTGTGATCATTGCTGCTGTGATTACTCTCATTTTACAGTTACATGGTGGTTTAAAAAAGACATTCTTTATAGGTGAACAAATATAAATGTACATGGTGTATTGCTGCTATCAAACCATTTACTATACGTTTTTTTTATTTACCTTTCCTTAATAGACATTTAGTGCTGTAATTAGCTTTCACCTCAATCCACTGTGTGGTATCCAAGCAACCCCTGACACACACATGCAAGTTGGTTGTTCCTGATTGGCTGCTCTCTCAGGTCACACACTTTAGTGGCAGGAAAATGTGACGCTTCTTCAATAACATGCTGACTGCAGCCAGACACACAACGCGGAGTCAGAACATATTAGAATGCCAGCATGAGTCACTTCCTTGTATTAACCTGGTGATTTGCCCTTCCCCGGTTTCTACAGCTTTAAAATGACAGCTTTAAAAGAAATTCAGATGAGGGCCAACTTTTGGTTTTATTGGGTTGTTTGTTATGCTGCCTTTAACAGTATTTAAGTCTGTCGAATTAGTGTGCAAAAATTACATTTTAACATGATGTTGTATACATTTAATTTACATTCTTAGTACACAAGATCTCTTAATTTTACATTGTTCATATACCCTTAATTACATACACTAAGGACCAAGTCTTTCGATATAATGCCATTACATTTTTGGCTTTTGGCGCAGTGGTTAGAGCGTTGGTCATCAGATCACGGGGCGTTGGTGAACTCCAGTTCAAATCCCGCCTCGGCCGCCACTGCGTCAGGCCGTTGTGTCCTTGGGCAAGACACTTTACCCGCATTTGCTCCTTAGACTCTTACATGTCTAATATGTGTAATGTGTACTTGTGAGCACCTGTAAAAGCCCTCTAATAAAAAATGTAATGCATTATTATTATTATTATTAAATTCAATACTAGTACTGTTTTTCTTTTAAAAGTAACTATATTTTAAACTAATGCATATACAACAACAGTTGGATTGAATTGCATTGTAACGGTGTTTTTGATATACTGATAACCTTAAGGTCAAACCGCCATGGAGGTTATGTTATTGGATTGTTTTGCTGGTTAGTTTGTTTGTCAGCAGAATTATGGGAAAACAACTGCCTTGATTTTCAGGGAAACTTGGTTGAACAGTGCATCATGAGCCAAGGAAGAACCCATTATACACAGATTATGTTTCAATACTGTTAACAATTTGAAATGGGGCCTTTCTTCTACCTTCGGGGATATTAAAACCATCAGGAAATGCATATGAACGCCGCCTCAAGTCAGAACAAAGACTCAGAAATGAATAGTAACATGTTGTTTTAACGCACTGAGCAATAATATACACATCAACACATCTTCAAAAGGGACCATGCGATATAAAAACATGTATAGTATACTGTACCCTGCCTGTGTTGTATTGCACTGTGCACAGAACTCAACTGGAAATCAACACAACAAATACGGCACAACAGTAAAATCCTATTTTTACGCCCTACCGCTCATTATAACTGCTGTTCTCCCCGCGTCGCTGAGATGAGTCGCTGTCCCACTTTGCATCCCAAAAGGCCCGCGTCGCATCATACACAACTCACCGTGCAATGTGTGCCATGTTTGTTTTTAACTCGTGTTTGTAAATCATAACTCGTTGTTTGATTTAGAGGCACCCACCACCGTTCCCACTGGGAAACATCAAGTATTAAATGCCATTCCCCGGCATGCTTGTTTGAGTAATTTACGCTCAAACGAGTGTCATTCCTCGTCTCCAGGTGGTCGTTCCTGCCACGTCTCCGCGTACAAGCCGACACCGCTTTTGATGGCTCCACCTGAGAGATTTGCCCAAATGTGTCTGCTTTTTCCCCAAAGTGGTTCCCGGAGTTTCCGCTCTGGGCTTGTTTACCAGTAAATGTTTTCGTGATTCCCCTAAGCAACGGGAGTGTCTTTTTTATTTCTTCTTTTTGTTACAGCATTTGTTATTTCCCCCCAGCTTGCTCTCGGAAAATGGCTGTAAAGACTGTCAGTAAACAAAGTCTAGTTCCCATTAACCTCTGATTCCCTCCGAGGAATCCACAAACAAGTCGAGTGCCGATCGACCTCAAACAAACTGCACAGACACACCGTGCGCACACACACGCGCACTAATGTCCCGAAGAACAATATGGAAATATTCGTCCTTCCTCCCTTCCTATGCTTAGCCCTCGTGCTCTAGCCGTCTGTTTTGCCTAATTGCTTTAACACTAGCCTGGCATGCTAATTGCACTGGGCCCCCTGTCACCACATCATTTACATGGCCTGCTTGATTTGAAATTTAATCTGCTTGAAGGGTTTGTGTTTCATGCTCACTTTAAATCCTAATGCTCTGTGGGATTGAAAGCAGTTTGCATTATTGAGACTGTAAAATAAATCTTAGTGTATTTGTTTGGCATCACACAGAGACTTTAACTCATCGTAACTCCTGGTTTCTGTTTCTTTTTTAAAGATAGTTTCCGTTGTGAAACTTTGTAAAGCCACTTTCACTCTGTGATTAAATCAAAGGGGGAAATTGATGAGACGGTGAGCAGTGGCGTGTCTGGATGCCGGGCGGAGGAAACTTGTGGATGAGATGGGGGTGTGTTGGCTGGACTGTTTTTACTGCAGATGGCCTTTTTGATGTGGAGCTGAAAGAGAGTTAGACAGACACAGAGATGGCTTATACAGTGTAGTGAGCCCACATACTGCAATTCAATCAAAGGGCAAAAAAGGCTATTTCAATTTCTTAGAGGTTGAAGCCCATCCCTGTTTTCCTTCTCACAACCTTCCTCTTCTGGAACTGGACTGTGTGATGACACCTTGATTTTGGAGGGAACTGACTTTTGATCAAGAAACAGAGGTGGAAGAAGTACTCAGATCTTGTACTTAAGTAAATGTAGAAGTACCAAAGTGTAGGAATACTGTGTTACTAGTAAAAGCCCTGCATTCAAAAGTACAAAAGTATTAGCATCAAAATACACTTAAAGTAACAAAAGTAAAAGTACTCAATCTGCAGATTGGTCTATTTCAGAATAATATTGATGCATCAAAGCTGCAGTTAGTTTTAATTACTTTGTATGAATGAATGAATGAATGAAAACTTTATTACAGACTCAGGGCCCAGATAAAAGACAAGACATTACATAGATAAAAGACAAGGCATTACATATAATAAATTACATACACAGCATAAAAATAATTCATAGTTTAAGAATAATTTAAATCAGTGTCCTACAAAGAGACAACTATACCAATGTCTCCACAGCTGTGATTGGTAGTGTGTAGTGCTATACCTTATGTTCGATAAGGCCAAGAGGATTTCATTATCAGAGTCATTATGCTGCAGGGTAGCTTGTGAATTTGCTCCACGTGTAACTAAAGTATTATTTAAGCTTTGATTATATTTCACATTATTAATCCAAAATTATTAAATAAATGTTGTGGAATAAAACAACATTATTTACCTCTGAATTGTAGTGGAGGGTTAGTAGTGGAGGTAACACAATTGAAATACTTAAGTAAAGTACAAGTACCTACAACATTGTACTACAGTACTTTAGTGAATCTACTTAGTTACTTTACACCACTGTTAAGAAATAAGCAGCAAGGGGAGTAAAAACAAGCATTCTCATAAGAAGCTTTGACATACAGCATTTTCCGAAAAATGTCGTCCTCTGAAAAGGAGTGTAGTTGATACTCTTGCTGCACCGCTCTAACTATGTGCCCTTTTTTTCCAGACTAGGCTCCTATCCCAGCCGTGGTTAGGCTAACTGGTGTTGCTTTTATTGGAGTAATTTTCAGAGATCCGGCCCACTTTGTTTATAAGGCGAGCGTGACTTAACAGTGACCGCGTTGACCTCTCGGAGAACAGAGGAACTATCAAGGAGACAACTGCAGAACATTGAAAGCAACGCTCATTATCCTCAGTGAGCAAAACAGGCTACTACACACACACACACACACACACACACACACACACACACACACACACACACACACACACACACACACACACACACACACACACACACACACACACACACACACACACACACACACACACACACACACACACTACGGGGAGCACAGGGAGGGATATGTGAAGACGGAGCCACAGATGAACTCCATTTGTGCCTTATTTTCCTTCTTTTCCCCCCATACAAGTTCAACCAAACAGAGAGAATCCAGTCAATTATAAATATTTATAATCTACACATTTTAAAAATCCTGTCAATCACAGAGATGTGGGGGATAAGCTCACAGCAGTTGGTTGGTCCGGATGTGATTTGCATGCCACATAAAGCCTCGGCTTGCTATCCCCGTTTTGTTTTTGACTTTGCATGCCCGCTTGTTCTCAGTGCAGATTAAATATAGAAGTTTTGTTCTCGTTGAGGATAGATGTTTTCCCCCCCTCCTCCACACACACGCTGGCGCACACAACACACAGAGGCAGTATTGACGCCTGGTGCTGATGGCGATTCATTATTGAAAAGGAAATTGTCTCAATATGACTGGAGTTTGTTATGTGGAGCTTTGTTCTCGTCATCTATATTGCAGGGCATCTTTGTCAGTCGGCACTGCGAGAGCTTTTTCTTCTCTCTGTGTTTGTGTGTGTGGTAGAGAAATAGTTTTCCACTCTCTGTAGTGTTTGTCAGCGTCCTAATAACTAGCTGCCTTGTTTTTTAGTTGATGGAAAGCTTAGATTTGGTCTGTGATAACATATGCTCATTGTCTCTGCTCCGAAAACACAATTGTGGTCCTCTTGAGTCACAAGAACTTCCTCAAAGAAGCGTGTTTTTCTGCTCTTCTGTCATTATTACATTGTTCCGGTCCAGTTCAGACATACTTATTGTTTGTTGCTGGGGTCAACCCTGCAACATAATGCATCCACCCTCCATTTACTGTCATATAAGAATCACATTGTAGTTGTGTGTGGACATGAATCCGTCCATTTATCAGTCCCAGTTTGATCCCATATCAAACTTCACATGAATGTAAAGAATGGACATTGTAGTGATGTCTGATGTATGTTTAAATCATATTTAATATGTATAAAAATAGCATTGAAAAGCCCATTAAACTAGCTACTCCTACTTAATGTATGTAACACTGTCATGTGTACATGTTGACTGTAGAGCGGCCAAGGTTTTCCTCGTATGGAAATGCAGTAATGGCATTTAAATGCATGATAAAAAAAGAACCTTGAATATTTTAATCCACCAAAACATCGAACATAATTTCTATAGTGTTTTTATGTGCATTTTCTAGCTCATTACCTTTTGAGATGTGTTTTTCTATCCTTCCCACATGTTTAAGTAAGCATTTGGATACACAAACCAAATGAAATGATCGTCATCTTTAAAGTCTGAAAACAACAACCGTCTGCTAATCTCATCAAATGAGTAAAACCATCTCCCAAAGTCACACTTGTGCTCTCATCAACAAGCCTCTGATTGTCACTTTAGCTTAGCATCCACTTGATTTAATAATTTATTCAGAAGTTAGGATGCGTCTCTGCACGGTGCGTGAGTGTGTGTGTGTGTGTGTGTGTGTGTGTGTGTGTGTGCTCGTACGGGTAGGCGAGCTGGCAAAGTGTCCCCTCGTAGAGTGCTTGTTGTGTGGCATTCTCCCTTGATTTCATGCTTTGCTGATGGAAAATTAGGCCCTGGCGTATATCTCTGCATGAAGAGGAGGTGTAGGAGGCGGAGGAGTGCTGATGGCTGCTGTTATTGCCTCAGGACACTCTGCCCGACAACAAGAAGAACTAGAGCGATAAGGAGGGAGGGAGGCTGTGTCACTGGCTGCTAATGCACTCTAAACAAGATGATGAGACACATGGAATCCCCAACGCGGCACCTCAGAAAAATCACATCCCTCTCTGCTTCTATCACTCCCCTCCCATCTTTTTTTTCCTTCCTAGCATTGTTGTAAAGTGCAGTTATGAGTCTGGCATTCTAAAACATTTTAAATGCCTTTTTGTGTTGTGTTTGAATGGCACACAGAAGTGTTGAGGAGTTCATTTGCATTTTTTGTCTTGTTTTGTGTGCCTGTCTGTTGCCCGATGGAGCTCTGAGGATAAAGTGCTTAAAGGACTGCAGGCACTTCACTTGAGTTGTTTGGTTGTTCAAAGATACGCCACAGTACGCCGCTAGTTGAAATGCAGCTCAGCCCACTGTCAGACGTGTGAGGAGCATTTTGAGACACAGAAAGGTTTTAATCCCACTGTTATGTAAGAGCCTTGTGTGTTGCCTGTGTTCATCATGTCACGAGTATCAAACATCGCACACAACTTCAGTTTGATACGCTATGAATTCAAAGAAATGCATTTTTTTAGGAGACATTTTGTCATACAAGCAGTTTTCTAAAAGAACAACATTTGTGTTTATCCAATTGCATTTGAGGGTTTTATAATGTATGTTAATTCATTGCCAAACTGTGTTGTAATTTGGTGAATTCTGGAGCAATGGATGAGTGTGTCTTAGCTTTTCAACGGACCCTATTCTGCTTTTGGGGTTTTCCCTTTCCTGCGGTTTTGATGCATGTAAATGGGCCGTAGCATAATATATCCTCTTTAATTATTGCTCTGAATAAAACTGTACGAATGTGGATTTAAATCAATATTTTCTTTACGCTGGATTTAATTGTTTTACTTCTTTCAGTGACAACAATGGAACAAAAATAAGAGATGATCCAGAGGCCCAGGAATAATACTTACGGCTCCTTAGAGAAATATATTTTACAGTATTGGAACTGGACCTCTGCATCGTCTGGCAAACTTTGTCCTCCCTGTGGGAACAGTAACTTCCCCGTGTGTGTGTGTGTGTGTGTGTGTGTGTGTGTGTGTGTGTGTGTCATGTAATATGTTCTGTAATCCCATAGGTCTCCTGTGGCTCTGTGGTTGGTGTCCTGCTGTTTCATATACAGAGTTTGGGATGCAGCAACAGTTTCTCACCGCTTCTCATCTGTGTTGACCTCAGACAACATTACCAGTTTCTCATATTTGACTTCTCAAACATTTCCCCCCCCCAAAAATGTGTCTTCAAATTCGATAAACTTCTCATATTCTACAACTGTATTATATATTTAACACCTTTTGTCAATATTTGGGCTATGTTATTGTGTTTCCATTCTGAAAAGATTGATCTCCGGCTATTTGAGGTCTGTCATGATTTTAGAAGTTGGCAGAATCAAATCACTGTTATGTGGAAACTGACGCTTGAATGCTGAAAATGCTGAATTTGAGATCCTCATAATGAGCATTTTTAGGAACACAACAAGCACATGGTGGAAAAGTGCAACTCTTAAGCAATATTGACACAGTAGAAGTCAGCAGTTCACTCCCAGATTGGTGATTGACAAGGTCTTTGCCATAATGAACTGGAAAATGGTTTACTCATCCAAACAAGCGGAGGAAAGAGCAGAAGTAGTGCATGAGGTTGCATGGAGGGGTCTATATGTGCCCATAACACCTGGGGCCACTCAGCGCAATGACGCACTCAAAGGAAGGCTGGATGTGGGGACTGGCAAACAGCAGCCACATCTGGACCAGTTTGCCATCATAGCAGGGCTTGATTGGGATGACATTGATGTATAAAGAGAACTAGTTACATTCCTATGAAAGTTACTCAGTGGCACTTGTAGCCAAAATGGCCTGACTTTCGAGAACCAAAATACCAGGATCCTTCCCATTTCCTCTTACTCTCTACTTCCTCTTTCGGGTTCGGGTTAGATGTTTTTCCTTCCTTTGGGCCCATATAGCATGTGTAATCTTGTAACCTCGGAAGTTCCACAAGAAAATGTACTTTATTTATTTAATCGTTTATTCGGCAGTGACAATGCACAGTAATGAACACTTAAAACAGTCAAGTGTGTTAAGCGTAACCGTGCCAGATTTCGCTTTGAGCTAATTTCCTTACATAAAACATTTAAGAAAATTACATTTTACAAACATAGCAAAAACAAAATACATGATATGCAAAAAGTGCGAAAGTACTGAAGACTATTTCCCATTGTAAGTCAATGGAAAAAGGTATTTTGAGCCCATTGACTTCACGTGACTAACACAGAAGCTGTAGTACCAGCGTTTGGCCACTACGAAAGTTTGCTTCAATGTGATATGGTGGTCAAGGCTCTTTACAACATCTATTCTTTACTCTTTCTTACTCAAGAAGTTCTAAAAAGAAGTCACAAGAAAGAAACGAAGAGGACTAGAGAGATGGCATGGATGTACACTTCATCCCTTAATAGGTCATCTCCTTTGTCCTCCTCACTACAGAATCCTGCAATCGAGGTTGGAGCAAGTTTAGGATCTGAGATTAGCAATCTTAAGTGTTCGTTGGAGCCCCGCGTTTCCCCATCTCCTGCAATCACTGAAAGTCTAATATTCTATTTCCACAAAGTAATCACTGAGGAAGTTAGGGGGAATCTAACTCATTCCATCTGAGTCTGCAGATAAATCAATATTCACAGACAGAGCCTAGTGTTTGGTTTGGGATAAGACTTTTTTTTTTGGGATGATCTCATAAGCAAATGGTGCTAGGAAGGACTTTTGAGGATGGACGGGAAACACATTTGAACCTCAAAGGCACAGTCGAAGCACTGTGAGCCAAGACTTAATTACAATGACCTTACAACAGGGCAATAGCCTAAAGCCACACATCCAGGCTAACCTCCCCCCCCCGACCAGTACAAAATATACCCCCTGCCGCCATCAGACCTGATAAATGACTCCTTTTCCTTGATTGCTGCATCAGGGCCGAGAGCGGGAAACGGACTGGAGAGCAAAGAGAGGAAGAGTGAAGGAAGAAGGACACAGTGGAGGGGAAGAGGAGACGAGTCAGACAGAGGTCGGTGCAAAAACGGTGTATATCACTCGTTTTGACAATAGTCGAGTTGCCTTTCTACAGTTTTAAAAGTCGCAAGTCTCAATACCCGTACTGCCACACAATCTGTCTGACATTAACTATTTAGCATTTCCCAGTAAGTATCCATATATAAACCTGTATCCAAATGCAGTATGCCACAAATACCAGGATGTTCTTCTGTGTCCGGTCATGTTTTTTGCAGTATGTTGCTATTCTGGCCCATAATCCTTTGCACAGGGGTAGGACGATCTGGCATATACTTCATGCAAAACGACATACTTTGTAAGGGCAGCAGAAGTAGATACTAAAAGTGAAATCAAAAAAGCATGTGATTTTGAAAACGACTAGACAAGAATAATATGTGAATTTTTGTTAGTGTGGCTGTGGCTAACTTAGAATGGATGTCCACCAATCAGACGGTCCGTGGTTCATCCCCAGTCCCTGCGTGGTAAATGTGTGTGAATGTGGACCCTTGTATGGCAGCCTCTGTATGAATGTGTGAATGGATGAAGACTGGCTTCTATATGTAAAAGCGTTGCACAGACTGGATAAGCGCCATATAAATGCAGTCCATTTACCATTAGGTGTCTTATGGTCCAATGGAAAGTATGTAAGTGGATCCTAGAGTGCCCAACTGAAGCTCAGTCAAACCTCTGGTAATTTCATTCACAAGCTGTAACTTATTGGTTTTTACCAGGAGCTGATTCACTCGCTTTGAGAGTCAAACATACTGTACACACATCTCACACACACACACACACACACATACACACACACACACACACACGTCGACAGACTCCCAACATTTGCAATTTGCATTCCGCACTCTCTCTATCACTCTCTATTTCTAAGAGTCACCGGCTGCCACGAGTTGAACTTGGTTTTTTGATTAAGTGTTTGTAGGTAGCGCCTCGGGCCCCGTCTCTCATAGATAAGAAGCAGTAATCCTGCCTGTGTGTTATTGTGTGTTTTTCTGGAGGACTCTGTGGCGGCCTGCCATGGGACCGCTTTAAAATTCAAGAATTTTTAATTTCGCTCCATTTTCCCAGCTGAAAATGAAGTGTCATTAACTTCCTGTCCCCGCTTTTATTTTTTGAACGAGCTTTTTAAACGAGTCCCTTTCCTCTCCGAGCCGTTACACGTCAGATTTTCTAATGACAAAACAAATCAGAATTTAGCGCCAGCACTTAATCTCATTCATCATCTTCTATTTAAGATCAAAACATCTGATGAGTAGATTATTTCTCCCTTTTCCCTGAAGAGGATCCCTTTTTCCAAAAAGCAAACCCTTTTTGGAAGCGTTCCCATGTTTGACAGCATGCCAGTCTTAACAAAGGGGAAATGCTGAGTTCCCTTTAATAGATCTATATTCATTTTCAAATGAGTTGATTAGCCAGCACAATGTCATTGGATTCAGGGGCCCATTACACATTTATGATGGTAAATTACTGAACATTTACAATCCAAATGAAATTTCATGAGGAGGGGATATTGAAAAAATGGAGGGAGAGACGCTTTGCCTTCATCCCTGTAGCCTTGCCTCATTGCATCGCTCTTCCTCTCCCTCTCTCTCTCCCTTTCTCTGTCTCTCTTCTCCTCTGTCTCTCACACTCTTCTTGTCTGTGTCTCCCTCACATATCACATCAGTGCCCCCTGTGGTCCATCTGGGCATCACATAAGGGTCTGCTGCTGAGTTCACTCTCACAGCTCTGTCGCTGACATTATACGATTGTTTTCATGCCGCCATTCAAACAATATTAGCTTATCTACAGGTAAGCTACCCGGTAAACACTCACTGATAGTGTTTTTTCTCCCTGAAAGTGCAATGTGCAGACAGCGTATGGTGGAAGGATGGATGTGGCTGGTGCTGGGGAGGGTTGTTCCCCCTCTGTCTTGGGTGTAGTGTTACATGTAGGTTCAAACGTCCTATAGATCCCTGAGCAAACACCTCTCCTCTCCAATCAGCGCGCAGCTCCGTGCCGCCCTGTCACTGCGTCCACATCAATATTTTATTTTGGCAAATTTGCAGTGACACGCATTAGTACAATTAGGGGCAGGTTTTTACTCGGATTTCCATCCCCTGCACCGAGAGAAAGTGATAAAGGGAAGCTGAACCCTCTCTCTCTCTCGCCTCCTCACTCTTTCTCTCTGTCTCTCTCTCCAGCATGGCTGGTTCGTTCCTCAGCCCTCCACCTCTAAATAATTCATCATCCAATCAATCATTTTCTCTTTGTTTTGGGCCCCAGTGCCTGAGATGAAACGGCCTGCTGCCAAAGCTGCTTTGCCTCATCTGAGGCCTGGAAAACATGATCTGCTGCTGAGATTACAACACACACACACACACACACACACTAACAACACACACGTACACACACTAACACGCATCTAGCCCTGTGTAGTGCTGGTACCTCATATTCGCTGTTGGGAGTCATACACATTCATACAGATAAGCATGCAGTGAATGGTTGAAATGTTGTTTTTTATATATTTGACTCAAAATGATAGCAGGTGTTGGACCAAAAATTAAGCCACAGTGATCTGAAGCCTCGTCATTTCAATACATTCAATAAAATATTAGAAAAAAAGGAAATGGTACAAAATGACAGTTTGTTTCCGTGACATCAGTGTCAGCTGTCAATCAGCTTATTATGAGGAATAAACTGCAAGACGTGCACTTATAACATCTTCACCATAGTAGGACTTATAGAAGTTAAAAGTAGTCCTTCTCATTGCATATACAAAGGCTATTGGGTGATGATTTGTGGACGGTTTGCTGTTTGCATCAACAGATAATAGGTGATCTGCTCATTCACAGTGTTAAACGTTCAACCTTTTCCCCGTTTTTCAATGGCCTGCCATTGTAAGTGAGTTCTGTAATAGAACACAGACTCTGTGTCTGATCTCCCAGCTGTAACACTTGGGTTTGGTTAGCTTATCTAAAGGGCCTGTCTCCGCCTTAAAGCCTGTGTGGAGGCAGCCTTAATAGGGGGAAATGTCTTGGACAAGTGATTTGAAGATATTTTGCTTCATCCCTTTGGAGCGCTCTGCAGGTGATGCCGCGAATGTCTCCCTCGTTTGATGTGGAACAACACAGATCCGCTATTGATTGATAGCTTCAAATGCAGAAAGAGTGAGACCCTACGTGCTGCTCCCCCTACTTGAGCTACATCAGAGGAAGCTGACATCTATTATGGTAAAGAAAAGACAAGTGTTTGAAAAATTCAAGTACGCGCATTGCAGAAGTGTCAGGATTTGTACAGAGTGCAATTCTTTTTTTGTTCACTCTTTTTTGTTAACAAGGTGGTTTTAAGCCGAGCATGTCTATACGAACTCTGTTGGATGGAGCATGAAAGGGGGCTGCTTGCCCACCGTGGTAACATGTTAGCCCCCTAAAGAAGTCGCCACAAGTCCCTTGAGTCCTTCTTACAAGAGGAGATTAAACCTTGGACTATGAGCTGAAACTCAACGGTTAAGTTTTTAAATTGCGCACTTCCACAGCAGGGCAAATCAAAGCACTCGGCTCAAAACACTAAAGCAACATAAAAGTGCATAAAACAGATTTAAAAGGCAATTAAAACAGTTATTAAAGAGACAAGAGAATGGACAATTAAAACATGGTAGAATAAAAGTTCCAGTGCAGTGGAAGAATAGGATAAATGATTATTTGATTTGATAAAAGGCAGCTGCAAACAGAAACGTATTCAGCCGTGATTTAAAACGAGTCAGAGTTGCATTGGACCTGCAGTTTTCTGGGAGTTTGTTCAAGATATATGGATCATAAAAACTGAAAGCTGCCTCTCCATGTTTAGTTTTGACTGTGGACAGAAAGCAGACCAGTTAAAGACAACCAGAGATGTCTGGATAGTTTATAATGAAGCAGAAGATTAAATATATATGTTTCTAAACCGTTCAGCACAAGTTTAAATCATTTCTTTGGCAGACAGGAAGCCAGTGTATAGACCTCAAAACACCTTTGTGTCCCTGGCCCATTTTCAAGAAATGGTACAGGAAGTAGGAGGATAAAATATGGGGAATGGGCCGTCTCACTTTACGTTCCTTGCCCCATTTGGTGTTGTGGCTGGAGTGATCTTTAGATGGTCTTTAGTTTTAAATATGTCATAAACACCAAATCAGGCCCATTATTTAGCCTCTCAGGGGGATAATTTGCTTTCCCCAACTGTCTGTCACCTTTATGATCATTTCCTCAGTCAGTTTCTCTATCAGTTCAATTACAAGTGGCACTTTTTCAAAATGAAAGTAAAGGGACAAATATGAACTCTGAAAATGAGCATAATAGAGCCCCTTTAATGAACTGAATGAACAGGTAGTTGGGCAAAGCGAATAATCACGCTATATGGACCTTCGTTAGTTTTTCACAACACAAACAAAATCAAAAAAGAAAAGAGACCTAATTTAATTTGGTTGTGTGGAAATTCTTATAAGTAAAACCTGATATTTGCTGTTAAATGCTGCACCCCTGAAGTCTGTACTTTACATACCACTTATTCCTAAGCACATGAAATCTAATAGCCTTGTTGAAATGTGCCGCGGGGGACTCACAAACACAGTGAAGGCACGTCTGAAGTCTGATAAATAGCGGAGGTGGATGAAGAGACATTAACTGTAAGTGTCCCGGGCACTGTACAAAGACAAACAGCTTTATTTATCCGACTGGCAGATACGCATTATCGAGACGTCGGCGCGAGTAAATAAAACACTGCGGGAACATAAAAAGGAAACTTGGAGAGAGAAGATGTAGAGAGATGGATGAGATAGAGGGATGAAGGGGGAGAGAGGGAGGGAGGGGGGGGACAGGCAGCAAGTGTCAGGCGGAGAGCTGAAGGATCACCCAGGGCCTAGTAATCATGCCCCGTAGGGCTCAACGTCAAGCAGCTCTAGTGTGAATGAGCGATCGCACCTTCCTGCCCCCTGTTTGTCCCTCCCTTGCCCGCCCTTTCTTTCTTTCCTTCTCTCTCTCACACACACACACACACACACACACACACACACACACACACACACACACACACACACACACACACACACACACTCAATAACACCATGTGGAGCAAGTGCAATGTCTGCCCCACTTCATGAAATAAATTGGCCACC
Source organism: Harpagifer antarcticus (assembly GCA_902827135.1). Lineage (NCBI taxonomy): Eukaryota > Metazoa > Chordata > Actinopteri > Perciformes > Harpagiferidae > Harpagifer > Harpagifer antarcticus. The sequence continues at coordinate 2,559,309 of CADEHL010001077.1, forward strand.
TACCAAAGACAGCAAGAGTCAGATTACCTCCGGTGAGAAGTCGGTTATCGCAATTATTGTTACAGAATGTGTCGAGAATCTGTTCAAATATGTCATTCTGAAACACGGCCCCAGCCCTTCGTGCCCCCTCGAAAATTGTAAGATATTTATTAACAATTATGATTTAATTGGAGAAAATATTTGGCTCATATATGTCAGTGTAATTTAGGCGGGAAAATGTGATGAGTTCTTGGTTTTTATTAGAATATCATTAACCCTCTTGTAATTAACCTCGTTCAAAAATTAACCACGTTATTATCAAACCAAGCAAATAATTGAAGCAGCAGCTTAATTTATAATTTGACAATTTGCTACCTCTTTTTTTCGCCCTCTTTCATGTGTTCCTTTAATAAAAAGGAGGAAATGGAGAGAAACATTTAACAGCAGTGGCTTTAATGAACGAAGGACAGGCAGAATTATCTCGCTTTTAATGGCATCTGTGATCCGTCTTCTTAAACTGGACCGCGTTACCACAGAAGAAGCTTCCCTCCACTCCACCCCCCCTCTCCTCCACCCCCAGAGAGCAAAGGAGTGGTTGTGTACTTTCTCCAAGACACAGACAGAGGCCACAGGGGAATGGGATGGAGATTCGGCCCTGCTGGATAACACAGCAAAGACTATGTGTAGGTTACAGGCAGCAGCTAGGTGTGGATGTCAAGGCTCAGCTAAAGAAAAGAAAGGAGGTGTACAGGATGTGTGTGGCGAGAGGTTAGCTGTTGGATGAAAAATGTTTCACAGAATATCTTTTTTTAGATGGTCCACTGAGACAATATCGTTGCCAACTTGGACATGCTTAATGTCAAAGGCGGTCATTCCAGAGCATATTTCACAAAATGTACAAGTTCTGTAATAAATGCCTCCTTTATAGCAATGTTTATATGAGCCTGGACATACACAATGGATGTGTTTGTACTACTGTAGTCTCATAAGTAAAAGTCCTGTACACAAAATGAATAAAAGCACAACAGTTTAAGCATCAAGGTATACTTGAAGTACCAAAATAAGTACTTATGATTAAGAATAATTAATGTGTAAATCCTATGTTATGTTGCAGCTGCTAAATCTGGGAATTAAAAAAGCTCTGTATTTCTCCCATACTGCCTGTGCTCCAGCACCTCTTTTCACCCTCTGTCTGAAACCAGAGCCCAGTCTGCTCTGATTGGTTAACTGGCTGGCTCTGTTGTGATTCGCTAACCACTTAGGGATGTCCCACCCCTTACACTTTCACGTACAATGTGTTGGGGTGCTAGCCAATCGAAGCACACGTGTTACTTAGTGATGTCACTATGTTACCAAAGTTGGCAAAGGAGTCCATTTACATGCACAACAACCTAAATTGGGGCGGTGGTGGCGAAGTCGATAGGGACTTGGCTTGGCAACTGGAAGGTCACCAGTTCAAGTCCCGGCAAGACCAAGTGCTACCGAGGTGTCCCGGAGCATGGCACCGCTCCCCACACTGCTCCCCGAGCGCCGTTCAAAATGGCAGCTGCTCCTAACACTAGGATGGGTCAAATGCAGAGAAACAATTTCCCCACTTATTAATAAATTAATAAAAGTCCATCTTAAATCTGAAATAACACACTACAGGAAAGGGAAAAAGCATAATAGGGCCCATTTCACTTCTAGTACTAGTTCATAATAATTGTTTTGATTCAATTGTTTTTATATGAACACAAATCTGCAAAGGGACTTAAGTAAAGGGACTTAAGTTATCAAGTAAATAAAGTGCAATTCAATTCACATCATTTACCCCAAGTAGAATATTTAAGTATAAAGTTGGAGAAAAATGTTGCTTTTCATTTCCGGAGGTACTTTCCACCACTGTAGATGACTCTGGTTGACCCCTACTTGCCCCCTCCTCAGATGCTAGACATCAAGGAGCTCCATCCCTCAGAGAGTAGGAGTGGCTGTCGGCCAAATCTGCCTCATCATTGACCTCAATGGACCGCCACCACGAGTCTTCAGGACAGACGTTTAACTGCCATACAAAACTCCATGGCTCACTGGCTATTCAATCACTCATGTGACAGTTAACGGCCCACAGTGGCTAATGATTTTCTGTCATGTCCGGGCCACGCTGCGGAACCGGAGGATTAAATATCGGCTGACGATGGACACATCAACTACTACAATGGCCCCTGTTCATCAGCCAAGCCTCGCCCTCCCCTGTTACACCCCTGGAAGGAAAGTGAAGTATGGGGCCACCTTGTGCCACTCATGGAGGGCCCCGTTCGTTATCACCACTCTGTCTGCGCTAAGCTGTTAATGCTGTATGCTTCATGGCCTTCGGGACGTTTTGCCAAGTTCTCAAATATTTTAATGGAGAAACGTCAAGATACTTTCTGACGTTATAGTCAGATGTTCCTACCATTTTCCTTTTTGATACTGATTCTTGAAATTACATCATGCCCACTACCAAGTACCTATCTGATATTCATATTTTTTTTTTTATAAATACAGCTTATATTTCTAATTCTATGTTGAAGTGACATGAACAAAGGCATGCGGAGAATGACTGCCACATAACAGTCTTTTATTATCTAGTTTTACAGTCAATCATAGCTGAACAAATACTTAAATACATCTAGGAATGAATGACGCAGCCTTTCACACATTTCTGAAGTTCAACCACAATTCTTGAGAAATGAATGCGACGTTAGATACGTTCATCATCGATTTCAGACGCAACAATAGTTTTTTCTGGAGCCAATGATGAAAGTAGCTATATATGTATGTATGGATTAGCAAGTGAATGGTGTTGTTGTTCATGTGTAGCGTAAATAATAACGTAATATCAGAATGGTGCGTTGACGGGCGCACTCATTCCAAAACTGGTATCTGAAATCAACTTTCTGTCAAGACCCGTTCGGATTGAAATAAAAGTTGTGAAAACATGCATCAGGTGATGAAGTTCTGCTCCATCATTTTACAAATATGAGAACAACCTTTGGTCACTCTCACAACGAATATTCCCTTCCTACAGTTTCCCCTCGAGACAAACTTTTTTTTGCTTATGTTGCTCCTTCTGCAGGGATGTCAGTTGTCCGTGGGTACACAGGGATTTGAAGTTTCCGGCCACTAGCTCTCTTGCTCTGCAGGCCCCTCTCGCCTCCTCGAAGCCCCTCGTCAGTCCTGTGTTGCGTCTGAACATGTATCTCGTATTCATCCTGGCTCCTTCCATGGCTCTCCTCCTCTACACATCAACATTGTTTGCGGACGGGCATCTCTGGCCGGATTTGTGTGAAAACTTGGGAGTATTTATTATTCAAAGGGCTTGTTCCCTATGCTGTTTTAGTAAGGGGGGGAGCAAAGGTGTGTGTTTGGTAGAGGGAGATGCAGGGCTGACACAGTGTCACTGACAGGGAGAGCTTCAAAATCCCACAGTCGACTTCCCCCCCATTATTTGTTCCAGTCTGGGAAGGCACAGGCAAGATCACACAGGAGTAGAGTGTGTGCGTGTGCGCTTGAGTGTGTGGCTTGGCATTTGTACTGGTATCCACATATGTGTATATCTGCATCTGTGAGGTGTTATTTATAGTGTGGTGTGTGTGTATCTGTAGGTAACTGATTGTGGATAGTTGAGGCTTTTCACTCACCTGTCATATCGTGGTTTGTTATTACTGGCCTTGGCAGGTCAGTCTTGAGAAAAGCATCTTTTTATTGAGCCAGCCGGAAAGTTTATTCACAAAAATAAAAATCAATACCATTGATCTGTTTCAACTCATTTGTGGTTTACACCGGTCTGTATTTACCCAAAACATTGCATTTAATCAATGAAATTAATCACTCGCTCATGTTGTCTCTTCCTCACACACACTGACAAACCACACACTCTTTTCCTATTGCAAACAGTCATAATGAACACATGTCTACAGCCTTCAGTCCTGCCCCCCTCCCAACAGGCAGCCTACCTTTGCACACTTTACATACAATATTCATGCCATGTCTGAGGATGAGGATTCAGAGTCTGGTCATCTGAAAAACATCCTGGCAATCACTGATTGTCTCTTGTCCTTATGAAAGAGAATAATTCTTTAACATGCGCCAAGACTGTTCAAAAACAGCCCGTTTTGATGAGTGACACTTCCTGTCCTCCGGATGCTTTTTATGTGTTGAACTCATTAATAAAGCAGCACCCCGGAGAGCGAGGCAGGGGACACGTGAAGTGTGTGAGCGTGTGTATAACTTTCGGTGTTTGAATTGTCAGGTGTGATTTTGGGACTCTGATCTTCACACAACAAGGTTCAATCACGCTAGTTGTAGTGCTATTTAGCCTTTTTCTTCTCTGACAATCTACCGGTTTTCTTTCTGAGCGGAAGCGGGTTTTTTTTGTCAAACACTGAATATTAAAAGAGTAAGAAGAGGAATTCCCCGCAGTGAGGTGTGTTACCCGCAAAAAAACGAGGGGGAGTTAAGAATTGTAAATTACTGTAGATGTGCTGTATTAGAAAATAACTCTAATACATATTCTTTATATATTTTCTAACCCGAAATGGCATCTGATGCTCAATATATCCTTTATTATCTGTTCTTCTGGATTTGACTGTCAAACTGCAGCTTGCACTGTGGCTCATTCTATCCATGTGTTCTTTCAACATGCGTCTGGTTGCTTTGTTATAATTTTAAGAATCAAATGGTTTTATTAAAGCATTTAAATGGTAATCTTCCACTTCCCTTTGTGTCCGCATGGCTGATGTGTGCGTGCTTGCATGGCAGCTGTTCACTTGTGTTTAGGCTTCTCAGGCGTCAGTATTAAAGCTTAATGCACTTCCATTCTAATAAGACATGGGGCTTTTGATGAATGCAATGAGTGCATATGTTGAACTTGTACAATATGCACAGCAGCATCTTATCTGTGTAATGCAAGTGTGTTTACGAAGCCTTGAGGTACGAGAATGTTTTCTAAGTGAACCGCAGAATGCATTTTAGTGCCTTAGACACACACAATGCACTCACACTCGCACCGAGACACACACACGCAGAGTCATTTGGAACTGTAGGCTTTTAATCAGCATAATAAATGTGTCAACTCATAAAGTGAAATGCTGTAAATGCTTTCAATATTCATGTTTTCGTATTTGTCAACCCACATTTCATAACAAATTCATGAAAAAAGCCTCTCACGCGGCAAGCTGGGAGAGGGCTTTGTGCCTGGATACACTTTGGAAAAGACACCATCCCATTTAGAGCTCATCATCAGAGATTTGCATCCCGAGCCTTTGAAAATATAAATATTTTGTATCATGCATTTTTTAAACAGCACACCAATAAAACATCATTCCTAAGATTGGGCTTATGCTGGGAGTGTTTTCCTGTTGTGTGGAAGAGCAACGCTAATGGTCTTTAATGTCACTTTGTTTAGTGAATAATTAACACTTATACAATATGTACAATCACAGAAGTGTATAATGGATCATTACAGTTGTTTTTCAAGTCTTGCTCGGCTCGCTGTGAATAAATAACCGGCTGCCTCGGCAGGAGATGCTGGCTCTGTTCAGCGAGTGCTTTTAGAGCCGTCAACACGCACAAGAAGCAACTTACCTTACTTGCTTTTTAAAAAACACTTATTGTTACCTCATCAAAATAGGTGTTTTTTCCCCAATATCAAATGTCTATAAAACAAAGCCTTATCCTTGTTGTTGTCCTCAAAGAGTACCTTCTTGGTCATTTCTTTCTAAATGAGTAAGTGTTTGTCTGTTAATTAAATCATACACTAATGACATTTTTGTCAATAGTATCAGCCAGTTTTGCAGTGATACTAAATAGATAGAGAGCATACCAATATGGGATGTTCGAAAAAGACGAGCATATGCAAGACATCTGTTGATGTTGTCAAAGTCATTTTGGAGCTTGAAGGTCAGACATTGCTCAGAAAATGTGGTAATATATTGTACATGGGGATTATGTTCGAACAAGGCGTCGTTTTCAAAAGCATCTTTCAAATAAATCCACTCTGACATCTCGTGCTTTTCAGTCTGTAGTTCAACAAATCATGCTTGTGTACGAGTACAAAAAATGGCAGCCATTACCATATAAATGCTTTTATTAAAAACAACAAATCAGGACAAAAAAATGCCTTTTATTAGACTGGTGATAAACAGATACACAATACATGTTCTGACATAGCTGTATAATCTATAACGATGCAAGTCTTCAGTTTCAATTTGATCATAAACATGTTAAATACGCTAGTTGGTCGGCCATTCTTACCGATGACCTAATCTGCTGACCTCTCCGCATCACTTCTCTTACTGCTCGTTTTCCCTCGACCACCTGCTCCTCGTTCCCAACATTCCCCAGGCTTTTATTGGGGAAAGGGTTCATGGTGAGCACATAACCCGACAGTTAGAAGTGCAACCTCCATCGCAATAAAAACCCATTCACAAGCACGTCTGGCACGTCACGACATGGCCCTCGATGTTAAAAACAGTCTTCGTATGATCTAAATTAAGCCCACACCCACATTTGTACAGGTCATGGGGGTCAGGAAAGAGGGGTAAAGCAGGTGTTTTTTTTAGGGGTCTAACAGCGTTTCTGTATAAACCACCACATACATGCAGGAGTCTCCAGCATCGCTTTATGGCAACACATCAGAGATCTCCTAAACCCAAAGGGTATTTACATTACCAATTAATAGAATATTTAAGTGTCTGCATGAAAATGAGTCCTCGTGGAATAGCCATGAACACCTCACAGCATGGAACCACAATTAATTGCATTTTTAAACGAAGCAGGAGAGGCCTCTGCTTCGAAACAAACTACGCACTTCACATCCTATTACCGCAAACAGTCAGATCATATCTGCTTGAAATTACATTTGAGATCATTTTGAAAAACATTCTGTTAAAATTTGATTTGTAGAGATTACTAAGGTGCTGTAGTTTTGGGTTGTTCTTTTTCCACTTTTCCAGCCAGTATTTTATAATCCTAGAAACCATTTGAACAAAGAACGCTGCATCGGAAAGAAGGGTGTAGCTTCAGGTTGTGGTCCATCTCCTCTGAGGACCCTGTCCAATCCTGAGCTTGGTGAAAGAAATGTCATTTGAAATGTTGTAAGTAAGAGATACGAATGTGTTTATTCATTTGAAAAAGCCACACAACCTTCGTCAATAACACCAAGCTAAAAAACACAACCGTAATATTTAAATGTAACTTTATCCAGCACATAGCTTTTAGTAACCGTATGGGTTCTGCTAATGTAAGCTAGCTGTGTTCATATTGTTAGCTGTTTGCATTTTCTTACTTTTTGTTCTACTGTAGTTATCGTAGAAATGTCGCAAGTAAGAGATACGATAGAATGTGTTGTAGGGATGTAACGATATACCGAATATCGCGGTAAATAAATGTCCCAATACCGTTGTGAGACTGACAAAATGTACCGCGATTTTTTTTTTTTATACATTTTCTTTTTAAATATTTTTTTTTTTAAAACACTTTTTTTTGTCTTAAACCTTTGTTTAACCAGATGGTCCCATTGAGATCATCGATTTCTTTTTCAAGAGAGACCTGTCCAACATGGCAGCAAGTAGGTTACAACATGAACATAAAACAACAGAACACAAAAGGACATCGTATTTACAGGGCTACATTTACACACCTAGAGACATTGACAAGTACCAACAGTATGTTTATATCTCACCCTGTCAATAAGCCTCACCTTCTTGGCAAAAACTGTATTGTTGTTGAAGTGGTGGAGAGACAATGCACAGTTTGACCCACTGCTGTCACCCATGGCCAAAGCATATCTCTCCGTCCCACTGAGGTAAAGCACTTTGAATTGCCTTGTGTTGAAAGGTGCTCTATTAATAAACTTGCCTTGAGGTGGCGTTAAACTTTTTCGCTGTCTGTCATTTTGACAGACAGGATCGTAAAATATCCGTCATAATCCCTTATTACCCGTCGGGTCTGAACCATGGTCTGAACAGTTCACGAGAGAGCACGCTCGTGAACTGTCAACGGGGTGGGGGGGTGTTATGCCGGGTGTGCATGCACCTCGCGGGAGCGTGCACAGCGTAAAGCAAAACCTCCCAGACATGTATTGATCTGTACGGCAAAGTACAGTTTGGAAACTATATCATTTCCTTTTGGAGGGCATGCATAACACGGCATAACACCAGAGCCTCGCTGCGGGGAAACGTTGGTTTGTTCTAATCTGTCAAAAATGACAGACTGCTTTCAGATTTTTCTGTCATTGTTAAATACAATATTCGGTTAACGCGACCACTGCTGTCCCAGCAACATCAGTACAAAGCGAGAGAGTTCGTTCCAGAGCAGGGGATATTGTAAATGCCCAAACATCCCAGTTTATAAATACCTGGAAATGTAGACATTCTCATATTCCTAAAAACCTGTCTGATGATGCTGAGTGAGTGACTAGTGAGTTTGAGTTGAGTTACTTGAAAAACTAAAGTGAAACTTGATTTATTTTATTGCAGGGTCTGATTATTAAATGTCCTTTTGAGTTGCAGTGGCACAAAGAAAATGAGTTGCAGTGGCACAAAGAAAATGACTACTTTGTTTGGTAGTAGGCTACTATTTCTTGTTCCAGTCTGTTACTGTCACTTTGTTTTTGACACTTTAAAATACTGCTATCCTACTAAAATGCTGTACAAATCAGATTTATTATGTAATAAAGAAACATTTTCCGAGTACATTTTTTAAAATTTTTACATCCCATTTGAAAAAGCCGCACAACCTTCGTCAATAACACCAAGCTAAAAAACACAACCTTAATATTTAAATGTAACTTTATCCAGCACATAGCTTGTAGTAACCGTATGGGTTCTGCTAATGTAAGCTAGCTGTGTTAATATTGTTAGCTGTTTGCATTTTCTTACTTTTTGTTCTAATGTAGTTATCGTAGAAATGTCATTGGAAATGTTGTAAGTAAGAGATACGATAGAATGTGTTTATTCATTTGAAAAAGCCACACAACATTCGTCAATAACACCAAGCTAAAGAATAAAACCGTAATGTTTTAATGTAACTTTATCCTGCACATAGCTTGTAGTAACCTTATGGGTTCTGCTAATGTAAGCTAGCTATGCTAATATCGTTATCTGTTTGGATTTTCTTACTTTCTGTTGTCCTGTTGTTATCGTTAGTTTGCGAACGACATTAGCATAGTTGTCTGTTGTTAGCCAAATCATAAATTAAGTACACATCTTTGCTGCTTACATGAACATTCACTAAGTTATGGTCATTTCTATAGATTAAGGTTATATCGATGGAGTTCACGTGTGATTATAAAATGATAACATGTATTTAATTTATTCATCCTAAAGGAAATTGTTGTGCCAGTTACAAAAAATACAATAAACATAGCAGCACAATAATAATAAAACTGTACACTAACAGTGCAGTACAAAGAGCAATTCAATAACTACAGGAAACATAGATGGTCACATAATTAATGTACATCATTTTAACAGTATTTAGTATTAAAGGTGGGGTAGGTAAGTTAGAGAAACCGGCTCGAGATACACTTGTTGTTATATTCCATGGAATGCTCTTAACATCCCGATAGCAATGAATATCTTAAGTGCTTTGACAAAAAATCCATTAAAAAAATTTCATCTGTGGAAGCCGTAGTACTGTAAAAAGCACGACCAATCATCTGAGCCGGCCCGGCTAAAGTAACTGGATGGCCTACCTGCCTGTCAGCCTTCCATCTGTGCACAAACTTATCTCGTGCCCTCATTGGTCATGTGCGCGTTCGTGTGTGTTGGAGGAGGGGCTCTGTAAGGAAGTGGCAGATTTTTTCCGGCTGTGTATTTTCTAATTCTAGCGCACTCAAGCTGGTTTCTCCAAAATTACCTACCCCACCTTTAAGTAGTGCAAAAACCCGTAGTGGTAGTTACGTAATTGCACGGTATGATGCACTCAGTAGAGAATATAAGTGAGGGAAGACAATACACTGCACAGTATAATACAGTGACATTTTCTGACATGAACATCAAGCGTGAAAAACATGACTTTTCACCATGGGTTCTGGTGTTTGAAATGGCCCCCAGAAAGGCATCACCAGACGTGGGCCCCAGCCTGGAGCTCAGCAGTGGGGCGCTAGTGGCGCTACAAAACACATCTCACACTCACTGAACACTGATCTTGATCGCTGAACAAGTAACTTCTTCTATATGTACATTTTCTCTCCTCTCCTCTTTTAGAGTGACAGTTAGCTGTGCGTGTGTGTGAGCACTGCAGTCACCCCAGCAACACTGTGGGCCACATAATACCGCTGCTCTCTCCATTTCACCGTGTATTCATCTGTGAAGTGGATAGAGTTGCCATCAGGAAGAGACAATGCGGTTGCAGAAAATGCATATCACTCTGCCTCGATAAGAGGGAGACAAATAGGAGGAGCTGTGTTTGTTGGGAGCCATCCTCTCCTGGCAGGGGGGAGACTCTGAGCTTTGTATTTCTTCTGCGCAGTTAACCTTTTTCATTAAACCACATTGCATAATTATGGCGAGAGTCAGCGGCATCCTCCATTGTTGTTTAATTAGCCAGCTAATGTTGTTACTCGGTGCTGCAAACCCTTCATTTGTCTTGCTTAAGGAGCCTCTCTCTTTTCATTACCATAGGGAAATTGAGTTTGTTATTTATTGTACGAGGGGAAGACGCAGCGGCTATGTACGTAGGCTATTAAATCTTAATAAGCTCCAATTTCGGCTGTTAAAATGTGTTGATGGCTTGCAACGACGTTATCTTCATTTCAGCTCCTCGTAGTGTAACACGTACTGTAAGACTGCTGCATTCTTGTTTGTTTTAAATAGGTTTTTCAAACAGTCCCATAAGCCTCCTATGTGTCATTTCATATATGAGTTCAGTTAGTGTTTTGAAGGCTGAACAGCAGTGATATTGGGCCATACGGGAAGTTGAAGACAATTATTGATCCTGGTGATATTCTCCAGCGCTTAACCTTTACACTAGCCGAACGGGATATGAAGTCCTTTATTGAATGTGTACTTTTATGTTCTCCTCTTGTGACACGCCTAATCAATAGTCCCCCTCCTCACTCTCATTAGCAGCAACAGCTTCCAAGACTATCCTTAGCCTGGAAGCCTATCTGCCAATGTGCCTCCTGGTCTAATTCAGCAATTAACTCCAAGATATTAAAAGAATAAACCAATAGGATCAGATTGTTTTGATCAAATGCCATAAAGCACCTGCCAATCAAGTGTCCAAATGGTCTTTGAAACCTTGGGTGGCCTGTTTTCATCCACATGTAGTAAGGAAGCTACTAAAAGACCTACACTTTTACTTTCTTAATCTTTTTTTCTCTTATGTCGGCAAGATGTTTCCAGATAAGCGCTATTAATCATTCACATGCATCTGTTCATTCTTATACACTTTCACCTGAAAAGTCTTTGCACTCGGAAAATAACGCTTCTCCTCGCAATTGCCTGACACATTATCTCATTAAAATGTACAAAGAAAACTCCTTCTCTTTATCTCTGATAATCTAATTAGCATCAGCCAGATGGTTTAATAAGGGATATCGGCGCCGTTTAGCCTCCCAAACGGCCCGCTGGAGGAGAACAGTGGAGGAGGCTCCTCTCCACTCTCCTCTTCACTCTGAATAGCTCTCCAGGGTTCACATTATTGCTTCCTCTGCCTGAGGCGAACCACTCCAACTCAGGAGTTTAGGGAGGATGAATGCATCCAGGAGAGAGACATGCTCAAAGTGAATCAAATAGGCAGAGATGTTGGATACTGCTGGGAATGTTTTAAACCAAATAATAGAAGATAACTGACTTCACCTTTTGTTCCCCCAAGGAGGAGAAAACATTTCAGATTAGGCTTTACATCTTTCTGAGAGATATATCACTGTGTTCACTGTGTGTTTAATTGTTGCCTAGGTAACATTGTACCACTTCTTAGATGGTCTGTGCTTAGATTATGAGATTTTCTCTCATAAAAGTACAAAAGACTTGCATAGTAAAGCAGTTTAGGCTGGCTTCTCTATCCTGCAATGCGTGGAGCTCCGTGGTCCTGTAACTTCAAGCTGTTAGGCCTGACAGGGCACCAGTTCAAATGAAGTCAAGCTATCATATCATTAAGGAGGAAAAAGTTCTATGTCCAGATTACATTAGAGGAGTCTTAGCCGTCTGGTTTCTCCGGTTCTGACACTTCTCTCTCCGTAATGAGCGGATGCTGCCGCAGCCGAGACATGAATGCTCAAGTGAAGTCCGGCAGACAAGACATCCTCGGCCAGGCCCTGCATCGGCAATCTAGGCAAATACATCGAGCAGAAAGAGGCTCGCCAGCACGAAGAGCAGCCAGAAAGTGGAGCCGTCGCTACAGAGCCAGCAGTGAGAGAGACATGCTCAATTAACTCTCCAACTTCAGCAGGGCTTTTCCTGCTGGCCAGTGGAGAGGAACAATAATGACTGGATTTAGAATAAAAAGATGTGCACATCTACAAAGAAGGGGGTGTGAGTGGGGGAGAAGATGAGATAAGGGGCTCCCATTTAGATTGACGGTTGGAAATTGTGGAAGGTCAGCGCGGTCTGTGAAGCGTCACCCAGGCAACTGCTGTGGCAAGAAAAACACAGTCCAGCCAAGCCTGATCAGGGTGTGAAGCATCGCTGCTTAGCTCCTGCCTTTTCCTTGCTTTACTTTTTTCGTCTTGAGGCCTCACAAATGGGGCCTCCAACATATGTCACACGACCATAGCCTCTTGGTGAGGAAAAAATAATGGGAATTTTTTTTTTCTAATACCCGACTATCATAAGAGTCAGTGAAGAGCATATTGGATATGACTGCTTCACTGTAACACTTTCTTTTTTGGATCACACTTGGAAGAAAAGTTGCATCTATAACTTTGAGGTTTTCTTGTAGGATTGTGGATTTAGAGGTGATATCATTCCTATCTCTGTTATTTACGCTACAGACAATAGCGGAAGGTAATCAGGGAATGCTAATGAAGTACGTTATTATGGAGTCAACCAGGTTTCTAGACTCCAAAGGCTCTGCTTAAGAAAGAAAGAGGATTATTTCTCCATCAACAACATTTACAGCATCATTAGGAGGAATGCTGCTCAATTGGCCTCAGGTAGGAGATTTTAACAAGCATCTCTGCCTAATCTGTGCCGTCGCTGGCATATGCAGACCGCCACGTGCTAATTGCACTCAGCTGCAATTTGAACAATATCTAATTGTCGGCTGGATTAATTAGGCATATGTGCGGCTGTGCATTCCTAAACAAGGACCCGCATTAATAACACCAGGTAGAGCCCAACAGATGGGGAATAGTCGAGTCTCCTGCGTTGAACATGAACACAAACATAAATGGCTTTCTTTTCAGCCATAAATCTTCTATTTTGCTGCTGTCTTTTCAAATGAAAGGCCGTTTTGTCGTGAATGAAATCCATCTGATATAAAGCACCCACAGAAATGATTGTGTTATCCAGTAGCACTTTTACTCGTCTCTCTTTGCTTTCCGTATTTTCAGCCGCAATGTTTACACACAGTGTTCGACAGTTTAAAGGAATTTGTGGAGTCAAATCCTTCCTCACATCATAGCCGTAATTACATCCCTTAACACTCGACACAACCTTTCAGTCTTTTTGCACTTCAGGCACTTTTTAAACTGTTTTACAATCAATTAGACCCCACAGCCCCCTCTGCACCGCTACACTCTGTGCTGATCAGTAGCTTCAGAGATATTCATAACATTCACTTAAACAGCATATTTCACAATGTGTGTGTGTGAGCGTGTGTCATAGTTTGTGAGCTCACGCTTACACCGGCATTGGCTCGCGCTCGTGTGTTGAACTTTGCCAGGTGCTGAGCACAGATCACACGCAGAGAAGTCTTATTAAACTTCGTGCAGACCTCACTCGAAACTTTGACACACAGAGCGCTGTGAGTTAGCATTAGGAATATTAATGCCCATATTAATTTTGTGTTGACCTTTTGTCATCCACGGGGTGCGTACTGCAGTCCAAACAGACAGAAGATGGTTTTAATTCCCTGGTTCAGGGGAAAGAAACACATCCACTTGCACACACACATTTACTAAGAATTTAAATGCTCTAGGTAGTCGGAGGTATTCAATAGAGAGGCCGTCCCCTTCCACTGGCAACCATAGGACCCATTTCCGAAATGAACTGCTAGAAACTAATCATTCTATGGTCCATTGCCGTACATTCGGTGAAGTCAATAAAGGAAGTGAAGATCAATAATCCTCTTACTGAAATACACTTGGATCGTAGCTTCATCAATAGAGAAAGTGATGACGTCACTTCACAAACACCATAAGTGTCATTTGTGCCATAAATGACACTTATGGTGTTTGTGAAGGGACGTCATCACTTTGTTGTCGCTCACTGTGAACTATTGTAGATATCTTTCCGAAATTAAGCCCCATGGGGCGCACCAGACTTCTTAACTGTATCATTAATGTTGATCATAAAGACATCAACTCTCACTTCATCAAGCATGTGCTTTAAGTACAAATACCGCCTTGTTTGTGATCATTTTCACATTTTAAAAGGAAAAAGAAATTCTACTTTGTATAAAATATTGCAGCTCATAATTGTCCCTACCAGTACCTCGGTGTGAAGGCACTTTATATGGGCGTCAAAAATGATAAAGCAGCTTCTGTTATGAAAGTGTAATTACTCGGATATGTTAAAACACACTTTACAAAGCAGGAGCTTTAAGACTTCAAACAAAGCAAATTACTTTGGTTGAAAAACCACGCACATCCCAGTGCGTGGCATCTCGACACCATTCCCCTCTGAAAAGCTTCCGGACACAATTTCCAATTGTTTACAGCTAATTTGCAGCTGTTTTCCACACATCTAAACACACCAGGCGATATGCCACCACGGCAAGAAGCCTTTTTTTCTACCTGTGAGGAAACAGTGAGAAGGTTTAACCTCCAGGACACGGAGGGTTTGGGGCCATAACAAGTGATAGGCAATGTGACAGGGACAAAGGAAATGCATTACTCAGCCATGTTGTGTGTTTCTGGGAATCCACTCTGTGTGGAGTTCACTCAGGAGAAATTACATTTCTGCTTTGATTTAATTAAAGCTAAATATTGGGCAATCGTCAGGCACTTGGCAGGGTATGCTTGACACTGTAATTATCTCCTGAGGTGCTTTTGTCTTAAAGGCTGCATTCATGCGTGAAACCAATTCCAACGTTGACTCGTCAAGGGCTGCACATTTTTTTTGTTTCTTAAAAATAAAGACAGTGTTTGCTCACTGTTCCTCTAAGCTGTCTATAACCTGTCAGACGGGCTGAGGGGGTGACTTTCAGAGCGGTGAGAGGGGAGCTGTTGAAAAACAAACACGTCAGCTGCCCGTTAGTCT
This sequence comes from Harpagifer antarcticus, assembly GCA_902827135.1. Classification (NCBI taxonomy): domain Eukaryota; kingdom Metazoa; phylum Chordata; class Actinopteri; order Perciformes; family Harpagiferidae; genus Harpagifer; species Harpagifer antarcticus. The sequence continues at coordinate 2,574,674 of CADEHL010001077.1, forward strand.
GTTTCAGGGGAAGGAAATGCGGTTTGCCTGGAGTACATTTCCCTGTGCTTTTTGAAGAAGGCACATTTGTAATACAAAGGTTGTCCTTATGCAGGGGAAATAAAACTACAGTCATGGATTAATGGGTCTTTACCTTTCGCAGCGCCCTTCTGAATAAAACATTCTCATGATGGTATACAGGTCTGCCACAAGATGTATGATTTATAAAGAAACACATTATGTACAGTATGCATTCACAGGGATGCTTTCCCTCCACGCTTTTTTTTATTTACTGTATATATCAGCCATCTCTCTCAATTCCTTCTGTTCACTATACGCTCTCTCTTTCACTCTCAGCTTCCTCTTGAATTATTCACCAGTGTCATCATATTGACCTGTTGTGTGTGTGTGTGTGTGTGTGTGTGTGTGTGTGTGTGTGTGTGTGTGTGTGTGTGTGTGTGCGCGCACACATCAGTGCTGCAGCTGTGTGGGTGCATCTGTGTGTGTCAAGGCCAAGCAACGTTCTCCTCATCCACTCCTCGGCTGTAATTTGTGTCACTGACGTGAGTTTGATGGGTGAGCAGCTCCGCGCAACACTGTGTCACAGGGGCAGAGTGGCGGCAGTGTGTGTGTGTGTGTGTGTGTGTATGTGTGCACCTCTGCATGTCTTTGTCTGTCTCCATCCTGAGATGTGGCCATGTGAACCTGCTCCTGTGTGTGTGTGTGCATATGTGTACCTGCATGAACAGCATTGCAGCTCTTTCCCTCCGCAGAGTGTCACAGTGAGGAGCCCGGAGGAGACAGCCGGGCTGCGGCGCTGAGGCGCTCACAGCTGCCACTTGTCACATTAGTCAGCTCAAATTTGGAGGAAATCAATTCGGAACCTTAATTCGCTCGACGACTCCCACGCTCGGTGCAGCCGAAGAGCCGCGGCCACCGGCGAGCTCTCAAACCCCCCACCCCCTCCCCAAAAGACAAGGAACCGACTCCCAGGGGACACAAGTCATCAATCTTAAATCACCTCCTCCAAACTAATGGCAGTCCCCACCCGGCCAGTCCTGCTCAATTGAATTATTACTGGATTGACAAAAAACTGCTGAGAATATTTTTGAAGGAGGGAAGGGGAAGAGTGTGTCTTAATGACAGGAAGTGGAGGGGAAGTGGTCGGAGTGAGTCATGAAGAGGGAGGGGGGGCATGGAGAAGTTGTACTCGTGCACACACATCTACACATCTGTGCAAAGCCCACACGCAAACTTCCGCTTAAACACACTTTTCTCTCACACACACCACTTACACACACTTTTCAGCATATTAAAGCAGCTGAATAGGGAGATAGAGGGACCACCTACCCTGACACAATGCATGGAGACAGGATTCTGGATGTGTGGCTGCAGAGGGGCCCCTGAAGCTCAGGAGCCTTTGCAAACATCATTTTAAGTTCTATCCATTAAGAGCAAGGCAGGTGGAGAGTGTGGAAGTAGAACCCAATTCGTAATCACTGTAACTTTAGTAATAACACAAACAACTATTACTGTGCTTATCCAGTTATGACATAATTGACTCATTTTGTCCAACCAGGGATAATAAAAAAAAAAAGAAAATTGTTTTGAAGTTTGAAAAAAGGATTAAAGTTTGTACACAGCAGAGATTGCAGCCTAAAAGTTGGACAAAGACAAAAGAAAAACGTGCTTTAAGTCATTGATTATTTATACACTTTGTAAAACTTTGGCAAGACTTTATACTGCGAACAAATTAACAATTTATCTTTTCTTAAAAGTCTTGCAAAAATGTAAACTATTTTACTAAACACACAAGCAAGTTTGTGCGTTCGATGCGAATAACGCCGAATAACGCCCTATAATATGTACCATCATGCTCTTGCTAACTACAGTGACAGAAATACAGTACCCTGCTCCCTCTCAGATGTACAGTATGTGAAAGACTTAAAAGAGGGTTGATGTAAATCCTTCACCTCCACCCTGACAAAGAAGCAGACTTGATGGTCTCATGTATGTATTGCCATTCAGTGCCGCTGTCAGTCAGGAGAACGCAGCTGTAAACACGTCGGCTGTGTCAGCGGAGATGCTTGTTGAGACATATTCACCGTTCGTTGCTGTCACCAATTCCACGCGCTCCGAGTTATGACTGCCTTGTGAGGCACATGAAAGTGATGGATGAAAGTTTTCCTCTCCCAGGGCGCGGGGCTGAATTAAATTGAAAGCTACTGTTTATTCCCCCTGTGTCTCGTTGCAGAATCAGGTTTGTTTGCAATTGATTTAAGCCGGGGGGGTCTTTTGCGGAGGAAAGGCTAAGGATTTTTCTTCTTGATGGGAAAGATGATTGAATTTGTTTTGTCTCGCGTGCCTCTCCGCTTGCTTTCTTTTCTATCCGTTGCCTGTGTCAGTAAATCAGATCATGCCTCTCCCCTGTCAACACACACTCCTTGTTGAGCAGTCAAAGTTAATTTGCAAACGTGCTCTGTGATTTTTCCTCCTTTACCTCTACGCCTGTTTCCTCCTCTGCCTCGTTACCTTTTTTTTTAAAGGGGACCTATCGTGCAAAATGTACTTGTTGATGTTTCTTCTACATCAACATGTGTCCCCTCTGTGGAAAGAGATTCTGAAAGTTTCAGGAACAAAGATTCTCTCTCTTTTTGTCCTGATCCATTTATTTAAAAACCTGTCTGAAAATGAGCTGATCAGATTTTGGCCACTTTATGATGTCATAACGATTTTTTGACTTGAGTAAACATTAGCTGCTGGGACTCCCAGCAGCTTCTACTGAAGCCTTCCGAGTAAATCGCCAGAACGCCGACACCTCCTCATCTCCACCGCTCCCATGTTTTATTTTGTGTTGCCATAAGTTAGTCTCTCTGCGTTTCTGTGCTGGGCTAATGCTAATGCTAATAATGCTCATGCGAGGGTAATAAAATGGCGGCTTCACAAAAACTTTTTGGGAGTTTTACGGGGCGTGGTTTGCAATCCGCCCAGCCAATCAGAAATATAGCTCTTTTCTCACAAAAGAGCCGCGGGGTAAAAAGGTTCTCATGAACTAATTTTAGTACCAGCTCTTTTTGGTGTGAACGCGATAAAAGAGTTCTCATGAACTAAGTTCGCATGAACCTTTGTGGGAAAAGTACCGCAGTGTGAATGCGCCTATTGAGTTCTTTGTAACCAAATGTCTCTCAGAGGGGCGTGGGGAGGGGCTCCTTATCTTCATCTAAAGTAACAGACAGAGAATCAGCACTTTTGAAACAGGGCTGAAACAGAGGGGTTTATGGGATGCTGCAAAGATCTGTTTGGTGTTTCAAGTCAAACACTTCAGAGTCATGTTTTGTATATATCTGAGAACTATAATATATTGCTGAAAAACAGTATAATAGGGGACCTTTAAATCATGCCCTTTTTTTGCTGAGACTTCGTCTTCCTCATTCCTAAAGAACATACTTCTTTGTACTTCTACTTCAGTTGGAACAGCCAAGGTGCCCCAGCTTTTGATGAGATGATGAATCCTGTCTCAAGCAGGTGATGTCTCCGAAGCCTCCCCAGCCACACCTAGCCGTGATGGGGTTCGGTCGCTGGTTAAGGGGAGCTTGTCAACCCGGATTTCCTTTGTAGAAGAGCCGGCAGGAGTCTGAGGGGCTTCCTGTGGGGAAATGGCTACAGAGTCATTATTCATCATCCAAGGCTTTGCCGGGGCCCGTCAGGCACTCTCCCTCGGCAGCAGTCCATCTCTACAGCCATTCATCATAGGCCTGAATACAGCTGAGAGGAAGAATGGAGCAAGACACTTAGGCCCTCCGCTACAGAGGCCCCTAATGAAGGCCCTCGCTCCGCTCTCATACAAACACCTCAGCGATATTAAGCTGGGTCAATTATCGTGTCACTCTCAGCCAGCCATCAAGGTGTGGGCCCTACATTTGAGTGTGAAGTGTTTTAAGACTCACGGAGGAATAGAATAGGCATTAGACGGAACTTACACACTGCTGCTGCTTTAAATAAGTTCCTCCAGCGCTTTTTAAAAGTCGCCACTGAAACTTTTCTGTTGCATTTAGCTACATCAGGTTATACTTTAAGATTAGCTGGGGCCTACTTATTGTGCGTACTGACTCTTGCAGTACAGTAGTAGGTTGATTAGTTCCCTTTTAAGTGCACAGCATATGCACTCAAAGTAGTATATGAAACATGGATTGTATTAAACATAATGAGCCCTGTGGAGAGCATATTCTCAGGGTATAGTGATTAGGCGTGCATTTACGGCTATTAGGGAAGTGGAAAACAGTGAAGAAGACTTTTTTTTAAATGGTAGAAGTGCAAATTTGCGGTTACAGAAGCATTAAGATTTTCTTTGCAGTAATTACACAGCACCGATCACTGCGATGGTAGCATGTTGTTTGCACTGAAATGTAAAGTCTTTAGCATTTCCCGGCCTCAGCTCAGCGGTGTACCACTGAGTGCAGATAGAGCTACGAGCACAGCCGCAGGTGCGTGTAAAGCAACGTGTGATTATGCATCTCCTCCAGGCTAATCTGATGAAATGATCCAGGTTTTCGGGGCGGAGGAGGAAGTCCTGTTCTCTTTACAGTCTGGGGGGAATCTCAGTTGGTCATGTTTGTCGCCCCTTTACATTTGTGTGTAAAACTCAACATTTGGTGGTCCACGGGAGACTTGTCAATACTCAGAGCTGTACAGGCTGTGGCAGCCTCACTTCAGGGAAAACCTTTGCCTTGAAGTACCGTCTTCCCTCATCTTCAATGTCAGCCCTGGGGCTCCAAGACAACATATGTTCCCTGCATGTCCCCAAGACATGGCAGCCAGTGTGCACTCTACGTTAGCTAGTCGCACAAACGCATCATCACACGGCTACTGTCTTCCTCACAGCTTCACTTCCCTCCATCCCTCTCCCCCTCTCAACTGCAGCCCTGAAACAGATGGCCGCAAATTACAATGGCAGTTGTGCCTTTTAAAAGTACACTGACAAACTCACAGCAGTACCCCCCATCACCAACATGACAAAATCATTAATTGGCGTTGCGTAAGGGCTGGCTGCTTTAGCAGTGTCTGGCACAGCATGAGCGCCTGTCTAAAACTCACAGATGTAAAAGATTAATCTTTTTGCCTTCAGGTAGGTGAGCTGAAAATCAGTGGGTGAAAAAAAGCAGCACTTCTAGCTGTTTGGTTAGCGGGGAGAACAGAGAATCGGGCACATCCGCCCACGCTACTGTAGGAAGCATTCAGTGTTTTGTCCTTGAACAGACCTCAAGTGAGCCAAATGGTTTACTTATATAGCGAACAAAGAAGTGAGTGGAATATATAACATTATCGCTAATTTACATCTTCTTGAGTGAGGATATTAAGAAAGAGAGATTATGTTGCATACATTAGATTAGATGTAGTTTATTGATCACAAACTGGATAACATTTTGGGGAACTTGAATATTGCAAAGCACAGTTTTGTAGTCTGTGAACATTGGGCACAAATCAAAAATGGGTCGGAACACTTGTGTAATTAGTGAGCAAGCATCCGTTAGATTTAATTTTCCTTTTATTGCAATGTCCTAACTTTACGCTTGCACAACGGCGCTTTGTAGTACACCTGCCGTAGTACACCTGCCGTTACATTTTTAACTGAACTATTTATTCTTGTTTATCTATTCATTCTTGAGATAAGGAACGCCTCATTCGTGCATTCGTAAAGTAGTTATCTATACAGTACGTCATGATTTTACCACAAAAACCTTAATAAGGTGGCAGTTGGCTATAAATGGCGAAGTTTCATACTTTCTGTTGGCTTTATTGTTTGTCATTTCCAGTAAATATCACAATATAAAATGTGGTTTTAGTATATTTTGTTAAATGATTCCTTGTTTTGATTGACCTAACATGCCCTATTAAAAATGAATCTTCTTTTTCCTTAGTTTTCTCCTTGTTAATTTAAATATAAATTCAAATACATATATTAATTAAGCATGTTCTTTGTCAACCCAGTGTGCACTAATGTGTATATAGGGCATGCCCTCTCACAGAGATATGATATAGTATATTATTACAACCAATATTACAGGTATAAATTCAATAAACACCTGCTCATGGCTCTCTGCTGGAGCATTAAGATGAGTCTGTTTTGACGTGAGTGAAAGTCCTGCGCTCTGCGAATAACTTGCCAACATGACAACTAGGGTAAAATGAAGATAATTAAAAATAATAAGTTAAAACAAAGGTTTGATAGGAGACACAGAGTAGGGGATACTACTTTCACACCAAGGAGAATATTCAGACGTCCATCTTCTTTATCTATACTCTCTGATCTGCCATTACCCGCCAAGCCACACCACCACCGCCCCAAATTAATAAAGCTGTGTGTTACATATTAGCAAGGCAATAAAAGAATGAATATTTGATAACAGATTCAGACACTGTTATTACTAGGCCATTACATCAGCCCTGCGAGCTCAGACCAACCATAGGTGCCACTTCCTCATGTCAGCAAAAACTGCCTCTGACAAAATTGGATTTTTGTTCAAAGTAAAGTCAGACGTGTACTTTGTGTAAAGAAGCACATGCTGGAGTATATGCATTGGGGGGAGGTAATGGGTACATTTTGTTCCTTGACTGACTGCAACATTTTCTGTCCATCTTTGTCTTCCCTCTCCAAATTCCTCATCCCTCTCACTTTCTTTTCTTCTTCTCTGTTTCTTTTTCCTGTTTTTATTTCCATTAATCTTTTTCGAGGGGCTTTCTATAATCCATCTCCCCAGCCGAGAGGTATTCCCTGAGGGTAAATTACTCTGGAGGCCTGCCTGGCCCCGCACTGCATCAGATTGACCCTCAGCTTGTTTGCCATTTTGTATACTGCACTGTTTATTTAACAAGGAGCAGAGTGAGTGTGATTTCCAGGGACGGGTCCCTGTGATAGTAGCTTTGACACCCTGCCTGAGTAATGACCCTCATTATGGAGCCTCTGACAGCTCCCTGAAAGGCCTGATTTATGAATATGCTGGGCCGCAGCCCCACAAGCCTCCACGCACCAGCCTCTGAGCATGCTCTCCCTCGCTCTGTCAGCACCCAGACTATACATACATGTGCGTGGGCGTTCACACACATAGAGTGCCTACATATGCACCAGAAGGTAAATGGCATATGTATATGAAATACATTTTTTACTTTTGGAATCGCCACAACTGGAATCCCTACCATCACTCCTTTAACTTTCTAATTTCCTTCATAAAAAGAAACAAGTCTCCCAGGTGGTCTGTGGAAAGTTGGATTTAGGATTTTAAAGCAAAACTAAATTCTTCAAAAGTGTATTTCATTCCCCGATTTGGTTTTTGGTATGCGAACGCAGCAACACCCCACAGAGAGAGGCTGGTGTCGCTACTTCCAACTCTCGTTTTATTTCATTTTATCTCATCTGATCGGTCAGTTCTTCATGGACATTTCACACATCTCACTCCTCAAGGATTAACCCTATACATATGAACCCTTCTTAAATATCGCACATATCAAAGGGCAGCATCAATAAGTTATGAGTTATACATCTCTTCTCTTTTTTTGCCCCAGCAGAATCAATTAAGCAGGTCAGAGAAGGAAAAGAGGGTAGAAGGGAGGCTGTTTTCCTGGCAAGGCCTCAGTGGAGGTGTATCAGAGGGAGAAAAGTTACACAAATACGTAGGACAACACAGGAGGGAAGAGAGGGAGGGGGGCTATCCAAAGAGAGGAGAGGATATGCATAAGCAGGGGCCGAACAGGCAGGCGGCACGAGTGCGAACAGCAGCAGCAGATAAAGCTATACACGCTTGTCAGAATCCAGCAGCTAGGCCAGTGATTTATGAGGATCCCCAGTCAAGACTTCCCTCCAAATCCTCCATCCAGCAGCCTTTTGTTCACAGCAGAGACACCCCTCCACCCTCCTACACTCTCACACACCTCGCTTTGACCAGACCGCTCAGACATGCACATGTACCTGCTCAGGTACAAAGTACTAGAGCTGGACTTGGTTTGAGACTTATATGGATGTTTGAGACTCTACAATATCCCAAATCCTAAAATTGAAAACTGAACAAAACTTGGGATGCATTCAGCTGATAATGTTGGCCATGTCCATATCAATCAGACTCTACAAAGAACATAGACCTAGTGAGCAGTTTCATATCCATCTTGTCTTTAGAAATGACTTGTTTGTTCAATCAAAAGTCCCAAAACACATTCAGTTTTAGGCCAATGCAGCAACTCGTCGATGAGAATCTTGACCTTGACACATGGTATACATTCTTTAAAAAGATAATTGATTATCAAGATGCCAATTAATGATCTGTTGATTGACCAATCGTAAAGCAGTGTTTTTCTTACTGATAATCTTGCCATATGAGATGTTTCAGGATTGGGATTCAATATATTGTGATACAGAAGGCAAGGTGACATTTTAAGATATTACATTACATGTCACTTGTTAGACGCTTTTATCCAAAGCGACTTACATACTCAATACTGTGGACAATCCCCACAGGAGCAATTTGGGGTGAAGTGTCTCAGGGACACAAGACATGCTGACTGCAGTGGGGTTTGAACCTGTGAGCCCCTGATCCCAACGCACAACCACTGCGCCACACACCTCCTTACAGTAGATACAGATATTTAAATAGTGTTAAAACCTGCTCCCCTATGCATAACACCTAAAAACAAAAGTTCAAACAGTGCATTCATCACAGTCCCCTGTAACATCTGAGCCAGTGCCTGCTATGAATCTTGCATTTAAAGTATTTATCAAAAATCCATACACATCACGAAACATAACATTGCGATAATCAAGTGTATTGATATTTTCTTACAGCCCTACTAATTGGGCTTATTGATTACTGTGTCAGATCTACCACCTGCACTTGGAAATCCATTGCACCAGAAATGATACTGCTCATGCGTTTGATTAGTGTCTAAAATGTTGTCTTATTCGATTTATTTACATCAATATTCCCCAATATCATAGCGTTGTCTTTTATTATATGCTTCTGTGTTGCATCTTCGATATACTCTATATACTCCAATTTTTATTATTGCTCACGACAACTTTGTAATTTCAATCTTATTGTCTTATATTCTATATTTAGTGTGATTGTGTCACATTTATCCAGGGACCATGGATACAAAGTAGATCCTCGGTGCATTTATTGCGGTGCTTTTTAATATGCACTGTCCCTGTTAAATAGTAATTACATAAATACATTATACAGCCTTATGAGAGACGACACACAATGAGAGAAGTTTGTCTGGTTTCTAGCTTGTCATTGTCGCCATTAAATACACCATCCCAATGTTAATCACAACCGCTTCATTTATTCATGATTTTCCACTGGAACATTATTTTGACTCTCGACACTTATGCATGCGGCAGATAAGAAGTGACTTGTCTGTATTTGTGGCGTTACTGTCCAAGATTGTGTCTGAGGTCAATCAGGGAGGAATGTGCTGTCATGTGTGGTGCTAATCATGACTATTATTTGTCTTTCTGAGAGTTGGCTTATTGAGGAGAGCAGATTGGGCACACACACACACACACACACACACACACACACACACACACACACACACACGTTATGCTCGCTTTATGCCCTGCATTAAAAAGCCCTGGATAAAAGGTAAGGAATATGCTTTATTAACTTTAAATATGCATGAAGTTTCTGAGGGAAAGTGCAGCACAGCATCAGGAATGTCCAAAAGCTCGACTACTTATTTCTCTCTTTTTCCTCAGAAACTGTAAATAATTAAAAACAGAGAGAAGGGGGGGGGGGAGGAGGATGAAGTCAAAGATACTCGCACTCTCTGCATAAACACATTCTTATTAGTGACCTCAGATGCCTTGAGACATCAAATCATAAAGTAAGAAGGCACAACTCTCACCAGAAGTCGTCCCCGTGTATGTGTGTGTGTCTCTGCTTTATCTGCTCAACATACCAGTGTAGACACACACACACACACACACACACACACACACACACACACACACACACACACACACACACACACACACCACAAGCTTCTGTTTTCTCTCCGGTTTTGGCCTTAGAACATGAACTTCTGGGGACGCCTGCCTCCGAGAGCCAGGTTGAAAGCCTTTCATTGTTTTCTCTGAATATCTGCAGAAACTGATCTCACATCACATTAGGATTTGAGTTCACAAAGGTCATTCTATCTCTGGACTTTTCTCTCTCACTCACCTCCTTGTCTCCATCCAGCAACAAACAAATATTGACACTGTGACGCCCTCTCTTATCAGTCAATTGATTTTCTTTTGACTGTAGATAGTCAGACAGAGTAGGAAAGCTTAGCTCCGTGGCTCCAGGCTCATGAGAAGCGGCTTAGCCTTATTAGCAAATAGGGATTCTGCAAACATGACAACCACGCTTTCACCACAACTCCCTTGGTAATGTAACTCGATAAATACATAATACATAAACAGGCTGTGAAAGGCTGATCGCGTTAGTCCCTCCTGATTGCCGGGGACGAAAATGAAATCAGTTATGCTTTTGCTGCCAAGTGCAGCTACAATAGTCTGTGTCAAATGCTGTTTTCCCCCACTGCACAAAATTGTTTTTTCCTATCATCGCATGTTATTTGGCCCCTTAATCTTATGCCATGGCGGCGGTTGTTCATCATGATTATTTCAGCCAGCTGAGCGATATTTAAATGAATAATAGCGGGTATTTACCCAGCATCATTGCCTTGTCATGTTGGCTGCATCGTGTCTAATGGCCTCTCGACTTCGGCTCTATTTATGGGAGTCATTTCATCCTCTGTTATTTATCCCCCGCCCAAACAACCTCCGCACTCTTTTTTCTCAACTCCATCATGGAACTGCCATCGTTCGCTTTTCCCTCTGATCATCCCTGTGAATTTTAATTTCAGCGGCGTGCTATTAGACGGGGGTGTAATCCCGTCACTGCCTGTCCTTCATGCCTCTCACACAATGATGTATTAACGGCAGGGGCACACTAATGAATGGAAAGCACCAAGTTGTTAAGTCTGTTTTAAGGTGCCATTTCTATTAATTTGCTCTTTGCTAGGCCCTGTTGATTTGTCATCCTGGCCTTTGTCTTTTCTCTTCACAGATACATCACATCCACAATTTATTTTCACAATCTGGTTGAGCTTTTACACCTCTGTATGTGTTGCGATTTGTGTCAAATTACGGCTATGAATAGACACCTCGCACTGTGACTTATACATATTGAACTCCCAGAGGATGTCTCAAGTCAACAAAAACATCTCACCCACATCTGTCCAAAACTATACTTGATACACCGCCTTGTGAACATGTTACATGTTATACTATGCGCTTGTGAGAGAAATCAAAGCTGATAGAAGTCGAAACTGCTGTTTGATTGGGAGAAAAAAATAGAAATATGTAGGATTGTATGCGAGATGGGAGAGGATTTTGGCATAATGTGAGAAAGCAGTGATATTAGCAGCTTTCTATGCAATTGATCCCCTTTTAAAAGTCTACAATCCAGTCCATACCCACCACTTTTCAGCGGACGAATATGGCTTAATCTGATCTCCGGATTGCGCCATACCAGAGAAAGCTATCCGTGGATCACATCACACTCTACATATGCTGACATCTCCATTTCCCACCAGCCATGCAATCCCCCACAACGATAAAGCAAAGGAAAAATAAATACATGCTTCAAAAAGCCACAAACCCAGGATGGGCTAAATTAGCGGAGTGCAACAGGAGAGAGGCTCCATCGTTTGTGTTTCAAGGGAGCGTGCCGCCATTCCTTTGCCGCTTGACTGGGGCAGATTATGCTCAGGTATCAGCCGCAGCCAAGAAAGCGGATTACTTGTGTCCAAATAGAGTTGCCAGTTTGGAAACTCAAGATGCAATCATTTCCATGGGAAGGGTAATTATAGGGGATCAGGCCCACGTTACTGTCAGATGCTGGCGCAGGATGAGACAATCACTCACTAATGAAGGATTTACATGTGTGAGGTGAACAAGGTACTCCCTCTCAAGTCTTATGAGCTCTCTGTCTGTTTCTCACTATGTCCCCCAATACAATATGTAGCTTTATAATGGTCTATGTAGAGTCTTTTGATGCACTGGTGTATGAACGGAGACTGCTTTGACCTGCCGACTTTCTTTAAGGGAACCCATTATGCTCATGTTAAGGTTCATATTAGTATGTTGTGCCTTTACTGTGACATGTGTCCATGCTTTAATGTTCAAAGCACTCTTTATTTCGCCTGTGCTGCAGCACCTCTTTTCACCCTATGTCTGAAACGAGAGCCCAGTCTGCTCTGATTGGTTAGCTGGCCAGGTCTGTTGTGATTGGTCAACTGCTTGGAGATGTCCCTGACTTCTTAGCTTCTTGGGCGCTAGCCAATAGAAGTGCAAGTGTTGTCATGGTGAAGTAAACAAGGAGTCCAACTTTGGAATTGTAGTCTTTGCAGACCATTTATGAAAAAACCTATACGAAACCCCCAAATGTATAATAAGGCATAATACATTTGATTTAGGGTCAAATAAATAACACAGATTAAGCACCAGGTTGAGTCACATGACCAAAAGGAATACAGCACTGTACTTGTCCAAGGATAATTATGTTCGCTGAGAAAATGTCTTACAATTTAATCAACACACACAATACTAGCAATGAAAAAGTAAAAGTTATAATCTTTCTGCACTTACAACAACAATCAACCATCTTCGTCCTCTAGCAGATTTACACACAAAATAAAAATTAACATGTAACAAACCAGACAGAGAGCGATTTATTATATTCCCGTACTGACAGGAGAAAAGTAGGATCCATATTTATATGTATATGTCAATGTTCTCACTAGGACTGTTGTTCTCCAAGTGCTTTGATTTTTTCTTAACAATATTAAGTTTAAGTCATAATGATCATAGTACATGTGTGCAGCCTTGAAGTTACTCTTGGTTTATTAACCAGTGTGAGAGAAAAGCTAAACAAATGAATGTTATTAATGTCGGTTTCTATATTACATTTTATGTTTGCCAGACTATAGAATGGTTTATTGCTTGTCCTACTGTATAGTGAATAATACCGAAGATAAATAACTTTAAAATAGACAATCGCAAATTGGAATATTGGTCTGAAAAAAACACAATCACTCTACAGTATACCGTCCAAACCACCGTCAAGGATGTGCAGTTATTCCTGTTGCTTTCCAACCACATCAGAAAGATGACAATTGGCTATAATTACAAATGATGGGTATAGCTGCCCTCCTTGTTCCCAGGTCTGTTTCCGTGTCTGACCATTACAACCCTTTGCCCTTAACCTTGACTACGACTAAGCCGCCACCTTCATAAAATGCAAAATGGACGCCACGATCAAACGCTTTACCTTGAATGCACACACACACACACACACACACACACACACCACACACACACACACACACCACACACACACACACACACACACACACACACACACACACACACACACACACACACACACACACACACACACAAATGTCTGTTTTATTACGACGAGCTTGTGCATTGTACATCTCGCCAATACCCAATCACTCAGTACATTTTCCCACTAAATACCTCTCTCTCCCGATGGCTTCACCCGGTGCTCGGTCGAAAAGGTCACACAATTAAATGGCTAGGGCCTTCTGTTCATGTCATAGAATGGTGATGTATCACTCCAGGCTGGCTGTACGTGTACCTGACACACTGTGAGCATGAAATATGATTTCAGAGATCATTAAAAATTTAACAGCGTGACCTAATTACCCGAGCTCCCTATTCAGATTCCAAGCAGTAAGTGAGATGGGGAAAAGGAGGTGGAGGAGGATCTGTGTATGGCAAGCCGAGTCTCATCTGGAATCAATTATAATTACTTTATGTTGCTACTTTGTCAATCAATATGGAACGGGCTGTAATGGATCGCTCAGGTGTCACATACTGTACTTAGAGCGATGAAGTACTCTTGTTTGTGTGTTTGCATATGTGATGGAGGTCCCCTGCTATAATTAGAGGGTTAGTTTAGCGAGGAATATTTAAGTGAATGAGGTTTGTGATCATTCATCTTGAAGAAGGTTCAGATTTTAGAGTGACTCCACTGTTGGCATAGAGAAAAGACGCATATATAATGATTTCTCTAACAACAGAGACTCTATTGTTTTCATTCAAATCAACTTCCTCTCAGGGCTCATGACTTTTTTTCTATTTCCTTTTTACCATATTGATTGCTCGGTACTGAGTCACAAAACAAGGCAGATTACCATTATCTGCTGTTACAAAGCGTTTCAGGAATCTTTGACTGAAGTCGTAAAAACCCGGGGCTTTTCATGTCTCTCCGCATCGATTTAACGCTTGTGAGAATGAATTGCAGATCAATTGGCTTACCTCCGGGCAGACTTAATGAGCAAGCACAACACCCGGGCCTGTTGTTGTCTGCTTCTCGCTTCATACTTTTCAATAAACGGCGAAGAGGAAGACACTGCGCAATGATTTCCAGTTTCCTGCCCTCCCGACACTTTTGAGAATGCTTCGGTAGAGATTTTATCCCGTAACCAAAGAAGATTTAAGGGCATTTATTTTTCAGTCTTACATATGTCCAACAATCCGTGTGACTAACGACCTTCTGAGTAATCTCAATAAGCATATCCTCACTTTCGAAGGCCGTCTTAAAAACCTTTTTTGGCATTTGTACCAGACAACTCTAGCATGGCCACCTTATCTCTGGAACACCATCGCGGTAATTACACTACAGGGATATATAATGTCACGATGGAGCCTACCAACACTCCATTACCCTTTTGTTTATCCTATTACATCATTCCCAATCTTTGCCAAGTTGTTGTCACTGCCACATTGGACTTGAATTTCTTGAATCTTACTCTGTCCCTGCTGAAACGTCGCTGTTTGGACTGCTGTGTTAGAATCACCTTTTCACACGAGCGATATACTATAAACATTTACCCTGTTCCCACCTGGGGATCAATAAAGCCAGTTGCCAATCTGGTAATCTGATGAATCTTCTAGTCAACGTCTAATACCCAGCGAGGAGTGTCAAGATTATTCCAGCGCGCTCCAGACTCCCCTCCCGTCTCTCCAGAGTCTCTGTTCACATCTAACGGGACCCTGACGGCAGGACTCAGGCCTCCCTCTAGGTTTCGCTAGGCCTCGTGTGATTCGGTCGGTTTCACCCAGGAGTCACAGAGAGATGATGGGAGCTTTGAATTTCTATCAGGTTACGGTTTACTTTGGGAAAAGGGAATGGGAGGGTAGCGCCTCAGTGTGGCGGGGGATGCTTTTCAAAGGGGAGAAAAAGAAGGAAAAGATGAGACAAGACTAGAAGATAAGAGGTTAAAAAGGTGGTAAAAAAGACGTGCTTTAATTCATTATTTAACTTGATTGCTAGATATGGTTTGCCAGCCATTACCTTAATGCAACATAAAAGAGGCAAAGGAATAAATGCAGGTAAAATGGCGACTTCCTAGATCTCACGCATTGTTGAAGTAAATAATCATTAATTTCTACTTTTTGTATTTCTTTTCTTTTACCCCAATCCCCTTTGGCCTCCACCACCATGGAGTATTCACCGAGCCTTAAGCCGCCATACTGTGTCTTAGATGAAGCTTTGCAGGGAGTTCAAGAAGCTGTTTAGTGGCCCTGGTCTTCCGGTGGCCCGGCGGTGAGTTGCCTTCAGTGAGATGAGAGGTATAATGTAAAAGGGGTCTCACCACAGGAGCGCATAGTGGAGGGACTGTGAGCAGCGTCATGTTGAGCGGGAATATTCACAGCTCCTGTAATTGCCCCACAAACGTTTTAGACTGCATGGTGAACATGTTTCTCTATTGTTCTTCTACATTTTAATATACCACAGAGGGAGAAAAAAACATCTTAGTTATTGTATGATCTGTGACCATTGAAAGGCACACTCAACAACTCCCACATACCCTACCATTAGTCTCGGCTTCTCCTGCTCTTATCGTGCTATTTTCCTCCTCTCATCACCTCATTGTATGCTGTAATATACACTATTAAGTGGCAGCATATAGAAACAAACCTTTAATTAAATGGATTTGAATCACAAAGAAACAGCAAGACCCCTCCTCAAGCTTTCGGTTTTAAGGATTGCTTTTTGACTCCGACTTTTGACACCTGTGGTTTTCAGCAGGGGTATTTCTGAGGACTCTCGTATGGCAGCAACCCCAGAATAAATCAATTCGGCTATAATAAAGAATAATATTATATTCATTTTGTCATCATTACTGATTCCAGTGTACTAAAAGGCTGTGGATTATAATGAATTCTAAATAAGTTAAATGTGCTAATGGGAAAAGATGGAGAGTGTGGATTACTAATATTAGTTAGGGCTCTATGTTTCATTAGACTGTATTACGAGAAAGAATATTCAAATAGGGTTTTTTTCTATGTCAAGTTGTAGTGTGATTGTCACACATCGAAACAGCGTTTAATGATACATTTGGCAGATTTTTCTCCATATCTGTTTACGCAGACCACAGTTTGTTAAAGATTGGGAATATTAGTATACATTGCCTGGAAAGTAAAAAGAGATTTGATTGAAATAAATAAGATAAATAACAAAGACTGCTTAAGGAATCCAGTCGGTCTATACATAGAATTCAAGAGCTGTATTTATCCGAAGAAAGGCGTGCAAATCTATGTAAGTATCTCCACTGTTTGCATAATAGATTAGAAATTAGCATTTTTGTTCATTTTCCATGTATGCACAGTGCCTGGAAGAATAACACTCCATGCATATCAGATCAGCCTGCCTACAATTTTGCGCATAGTATATTATTTGACAATCTAAAATGTGTAATTTGCATGAAATTGCTTAATTAAAACACAGTCACTGGGGGTATTAATTTCTTTGTCTGACAGTGGAGTGTAGTGAGGGGAGAGCAGGGGGATGTAAAAACGCTGTCAGATAGCGCTGTCACAGAGGCAGAAAGGAAATTCTGCCACTTTCCCCCTCCCTCCTCTTCTCCTAACGGCACAGAGCGATGAAGAGGATAACGCCTGCCCAGCTAATTTGGGTTATGGTGGTAAACGGAGGCCACTGCACTAGAAAGATACCAAAGGGAGGGAGATGAGGAGGGGGGTGAGTCACTGGAAAAGATAGGAAGAGAGAGACTAGCATAGCTGCCTTTGTGCCATGCTATCATTGTTGTCCTCGGGGTGGAACTATGCCAGGCAATTGACAATGAAACAATGATGTCGGATACTATGGAGTATCAGTATTACGCTTGTGGACCAGTGTGGTGTGCTTGTACCCAAACACGTACGTGATAATGTTACAAGAAAAGACAACGTCATCAATCCTACAGACATATTTCGTGTCTGATGTTTTTAAAGGGGCCATAGTATGCTTAAGTGTGTTAGCCTGCAGACAATTGTAACCTAACATATCCCCCCCACCCTGACACGCCTCCATTGGACTCATTTTCTTACTTCTGTAACATAATGACATCACTTTGTACCACCACCTCATTGCTTGTGATAGGGGCGGGACATCTCTAAGCGGTTGACAGATCACAACAGAGCCGGCCAGCTAACCAATCAGAGCAGACTGGGCTCTGGTTTCAGACGGAGGGGGAAAAGAGGTGCTGTAGCTCAGGCAGTATGAGAGAAATAAAGAGCTTTTTGAACATTAAAGCATGGAGACATGTCACAGTAGAGACACAAAATACATGAACCTGAAAATGAGCATTATAGGACCCCCTTTAATTCCGAGTGTTGACATCTTTCCTCACAGTCACTCTTTTGCGCGTCTCCCTCAGTCGGGGAATATATAACACCTCCTGTTATAGTTTGTTTCAGAGATGCAATCAATTGTAAAGCAACCACAATGGAGCAGTGGATCGAAAAACAGCCACTCATTAATTGTTGCCACCCCCTCGATGCTGCGCTGCCAATGCGGGAAAGCGAACGGAAAAGGGCAGAGAGGTAGGCGAAGGATGAACCAAAGAGATTCAGAAAAACACACGGGGAGGAGGAACTTCTTTGGAGCATGACAAAGAGTGAGATTAAAGCTCCTTTCCCATTTCCAGTTGGCCCTGTGTCTGCGTGCACATCTGTACCCTTTTGTCTTAAATATCAAAGGCAGCAAAGGCTACGTTAACCTTTTCAGTAATATCCAAGATACATGAGGGAAGACAGGGGGAGGGGGGGGGGGGAGCAACGGATAAGTTTATCAAACTACGAGAGAGAGAGAGAGTGTTTCTTCTTCTTCTCTCACATCAGTTCTGGAAAAGCGATTTGCCGGTCCTTGTAGTGCACCATTGAGGGGCAAATTAAAAGCACTTAACAGGGAGGAAGAGATACAGGAAGATGAAAAGAGATGAGGCGAGAAAGAATGCAAGACTTGTGTGCCAAGATACAAAGAAGAGGGAAATGCTATATTTGGTGAGCAGAATTGAGGCAGGCAGGTTCAGTAAGGGGTCCTTGTCACTGGTGTCAGTGTAAGGTTGAGACGAGACAGCAGCACTGAGGGCAGGCTAACGCTGACAGGACCTCCACTGCTGCCTTGACGGCCAGCTTCACTGGGACCTTAATTGGTCCTTTGATGTCGCTGGAAAAGGTGGTGAAGGCGATGGAAATGGAATCTGTCCCTCTTTGCCGGCATGCTATTATATCACTGTGTTTATTTATGAATCACAACCTTTTTTTACCTCTCCTCTCCGTGCTTCTCAAGGGTGCCCTATTTAACTTTTCTATCTCATTCCCTTTATCTTTTCCCCTTTCTTTTTTATAACATACTTTTAAGTTTCCTCGTCTTATTCTTCTCTAAAGCTGATTTCTCACCTTGTGTGTGTGTGTGTGTGTGTGTGTGTGTGTGTGTGTGTGTGTGTGTGTGGGTGTGTGTGTTGTGTGTGTGTGTGTGTGTGTGTGTGTGTGTGTGTGTGTGTGTGTGTGTGTGTGTGTGTGTGTGTGTGTGTGTGTGTGTGTGTGTGTGTGTGTGTGGGTGTGTGTGTGTGTGTGTGTGTGTGTGTGTGTGTGTGTGTGTGTGTGTGTGTGTGGTGTGTGTGTGTGTGTGTGTGTGTGTGTGTGTGTGTGTGTGTGTGTGTGTGTGTGTGTGTGTGCCCCTGCTGCCTTTACTGATCAAATGGTGCAATGAGGGTTAGTCTGCTAAAGTGGGGAGCTGTTTAGAGGGCCTCCTTTTGAAATGATGAAGATAATGGATTCAGTCCTCTCATTAAAGGAGTCCGAGAGCTCATTAGGCACCAACAAACAAGCCGTTTTAGTCGGTGCAGGGAAATGCCAAGTACCCCCATCAGTCCCGTCTCCTATTTCATCCGAGGATGTGACCGCGTTACTGTCATTTACCTCCAGCCCTCCCATTCCTCTCCACAGGCACAAACACACACCAGGGGGCATACACACACGGCAGCATTTTCCAGTCATCAGCCAATCCACAGTTCCAACCTCCCCCGACCCGACTTCAAAGCGGCCCAGCCTTGGCGCACTCAGCTGGGACTCCCTGCGAGACTCTCTCTGGGCTCCCGGGGTCACGGGATCAAGAGGACTGAAATTGATCTTGTCTCTTTGGTCCCGCTCAGCCCTCTTTAGCCTCTTGTCACCATGCTCTGAGTGGAAGCCCGATAGAGCGACACCTGCAGACGAATTGGAAAAAAAGAAGACTGTCTCCCCGGATGATAATTCTCCTTCTTGTTCACGACACACTGACAGCGGTGTGATTATGGAATTGACTGTCTTCTCCTCAATATTCAACCACGGTCACTTGTCACTGTGTAGCATCATCTTTCTGACGGCAGATGGAGAGGGGGAAAAAGTCTCCATTGAGGAGAATAGTGCAAATTAAGTCCTGACACATTGGTTCCTATAGGGGCACATTCTTGTCTTGTTTGACAGCTCTTGATGGCTGAAGTCCTAGGTGCCGTGCCCGTAATTTTATCGATATAGTCTGTACTACTTACTGCGATCTCAGTCAAGTTTTCGAAATAAATTAAGCTCAAAGTAAATACTGGCATTGCAGATGTGCATCAACAGCATTCATCATAACATCGAGGAATGGTTGCTATCTATAGAAACTGGAGATACGGATCGACAGTAGTGAGTTTTTAATGTCTCCTTCAATTAACCATCTTTTGGAGTCCAACCGAGTCATCTGCAGTGTGTCAGAGAAGACATACTGCTGATGACAAGGTCTTATCGGCGCGCCATTCCCTCTCCATCAGGGAAAGAAGTGATAGCTCCTTGTCAGAGAAGGAGGAGAGATCAGAGAGTACGAGCTCCCAGAGAGCGAAACTCACAAGGGTCCATTCCACCCTCAAGGACTCCGTTATTGAACATAATGATACAAACCGAAATTATCAATCAATACTTGCCATTCTTGAGTTGAAAATACATCCTAAACTGTATCTCTCTTCCATTTCTGACATGTTGTTCATTTATTCAAAAGTAAAATGGGATTTCTGTGATAGAGGACTGTGTTGCTTCTCTTTCTTTTACATTATAATGATGGGCTTGAGGGATATCAATTAAATGTGGCCAATTACAGAATGCTTCAAAACTAGAATATATAGTTGCGCCTCCTTTTTTGATCTATTTACTCGCAGCGGAGGCAACAGAGGGAGAGAGGAGTAAGAAGTTTCAAAAACAGCCTCTGTTCCACATGAAAGGGCCATTTGATCATATTTTTTTATTTTTGTCTTAAAGAGAAGCTTGCCAATGAGGAGTCATTCCCCATTAAAGTCAAGCAACATTATCAGGCCTGCATTAAGGAGCTTTAAAAAAAATAAAAAATGAGATATGTATCATGCATGTGGATATGCATAAACATGATGGAGGAGCTTAAGTAGAAAATGAGATCTGATGCCGGCGTGAAGAAGAGAAAACCGGCGTGCTCGGAATGCATTTAAATTTAAATATTCATGTCATTATAATTCTGAGGAATGTGGAGCGACCGTATGATATTTTATTGAGGAGGTTTTAAAAAATGAATGCTGTCCCTACTCCTTAATAAAAATCCTTGGCTTTCACTGTAGGAGGTGTGAGTGAGGTGAGTAGACAGGAAGACTGGACCAGAGACAAACGGATGGACGGGCGGATAGGAACGCTGACTTTCTGCTGACGTACAGTAAAAGCTTTTCTCCACAGAGCTGATGGATATCTTTTGAACGCCCATACAGAAGTCCGGCAGTGGCTCAGTCAGTAAGGGGATTGGACTGTGAGCCGTAGGTTTGCCGGTTCAAGTCCCCGACCAGACCTAAAAATGGAGTGTGGACTGCTACTTGGAGAGGTCCCAGTTCACCTCCTGCCCTGCCGTGGTGCCCTTGAGCAAGGCACCGGACAACCCCCTCCCCCCCCCCTCACTCCCATTGCTCCCCGGGCGCTGTGCAATAGCTGCTCACTGCTCCTAGTACTAGACTCCTGGTGCTAGGATGGGTTAAAAGCAGAGAACACATTTCACTGTGTGTGCTGTGTTCTCTGCATGTGTGACCATTAAAGAGGGTTTCATCTTTCCCAATATATATATTAAAAAAAAGAACTGTGTAAGGACGCAGGTGTTAGAAACTCGTAAATACGGAATCATCTCGATTTGTACACAAAATACGGTACCACTTTACAATAAGACTACCCTTATAAAGGGTTTACGAATAGTTTGTAATTCATTAATTAGGTTGTGAACACTTTATAAATCATCAGGGCAACAGTGACCGGTTGCTTGCCAAATAGTGAGCCCACATGTATCTGTACTGCTAAGTCTTATATTGGCTACTTAGCTTACTTCGTCTTCTTCATCAGCCAGCATCCTTGGTATCTGTTGTTCACTGAGTTGATTCTCGCTAGGTAGCCAATATAAGGCTTAGTCATCTTGCCAAATAGTGAGCCTGTGTTGATGTATGAAAGCTATGATAGAACTGGTTTATAAATGGTTTGAATGATTAATAAAGTGTTTACAACCTAATTAATAACCTAATTACAAACCCTTTATGAATCCTTTATAAGGGTAGTCTTATTGTAAAGTGGTACCCAAAATATGTTATGGATTGTTCGACATCTCCATAGCATAAAAAGACCTTTGCGTTTCTTCCTCATTCTCTCATGTCCTTTTCTTTTATTGTTAAATCTCCTCAATACTTTAAACATCAAGGCAATGAGGGCCTTATTGCAGTCGTCATGTATTCAACAATGTGATATCAAAGCGCGATGAGTTGCTATGTTTTCTCCGAGTCCTAGTCTTCCATTTTTAACAACTCTGACCGGAAGGAGGGGTAGGTCTTCCTGTCCACAACTCTACAATTTGGACCTCCAATCAAAAAGAGTAGATGGAGGCGGAGGAATAGAGTCCTCAGTAATTATGCTGTGTGACTGAGCAAAGAACCAAGACATAATCTACTTCCTAGGAAATTAAAAACACTGTTCATAAACAGAGAGGGTGGGTATCATTTGAGAGGAAATCTTCATTTTAAACAACTCAAGGTCAGAAGTATGAGTATAACAATCTGTGGGGTGATTTTATGGAATGGTTTGGAGCAGGAGTTAAAACAAAGCCCAAGCATAATTCAGTTTAAAAGGATGTACAGAAACACTTTTTTGGAAAACTATGAGAATGAAGAGAGGTGATTGAAGATGAGAAAGTATGTATAAATGTAAATGTAAGTAGGAATAACTTGCATAATGATTTAAAGGACAATCATTGATCAAGTAAGGGGTGGGAATTAATATATAATACATATGATTTATTATTATTAAATATGAAGACTTTTTTTGTTGAATATACATATTATCATGAATGTGGATACATACTGTATTTTAACAATACGGTATTCTATTTTTTTTAATCTGTTCGAAATAAAGATTGAAATGAAATG